>APFE031000896.1:48854-62104 GCA_000404065.3 Pinus taeda | reverse complement strand
GGACTTGTAAACTAATGTGTTATATGCTTTAAAGGGAAACATGGACTTGTAAAACTAATGATTAGTTCTCTTAAAGAGAAATATGCATTAGTGTGAATAAGCATTGTGAAAAGTAGAATAAGAATTTACTTGAAGATATGCACTAGTTAATTAGTATGTTATACTCATGCAGATGAGTAGATGTTGAAAGATCTCTTTTAGAGGTTGATTATTGATTCATTAATATGGTATCTAATCTTGTTGTCAAAGCTTGTTGACGATAGCATTGACAGGAAACGATGGTGGTTGGTGCCAAAGAAAAGTGATGTTTAACATTGTGGCGGGAAAAGGATTAACGGGCCATGCAGATGAGTTAGAGTTGTAGGATCATCCATTGCTAGAACAATCATGCCACAAGGAATGTTGCATGTGGCGGTATATAAGGAAAGGGTTTCATGGAAAATGTATTAGCTTTTCGCTAGTTATGTAATAACATAAACTGTCTCATGAATCCTTGCATCCATTTCATAATTTCCTTCACCATATTAATTAATCACGTACTAGAACATCATGATTATCACATCAATTAATGAAACATCATCATCAAGGATTCAACATCAACCAACTCACACAAAAGGCAATCACACCATTGAACACCGATATACCCTGGAAACCTTGTAGGGTGAAAACCAGCAAACGTTTAATTTTATTATTAAACGCTCGTGAGGGTTTTCACCCCTCACTCAATGGCTCATAAGGGATTCCATCCCTTAACCATTGTTATGAAATCATTACAATGAATTATCATTAAGTTATTACATAACTAACGAAAAGCTAATACATTTTCCATTAAACCCTTTCCTTACATACCGCCACATGCAACATTCCTTGTGGCATGATTGTTCTAGCAATGGATGATCCTGCAACTCTAACTCATCTGCATGGCCCGTTAATCCTTTTCCCGCCACAATGTTAAACATCATTTTTCTTTGGCACCAACTGCCATCGTTTCCTGTCAATGTTGTCGTCAACAAGCTTTGACAACAAGATTAGATACCATATTAATGAATCAATAATCAACCTCTAAAAGAATCTTTAACTCTACTTCATCTGCATGAGCAAATAACATACTTTAATTAGAACTAGTGCATATCTTCAAGTAAATTCTTATTCTACTTTTCACAATGCTTATTCACACTAATGCATATTTCTCTTTAAGAGAACTAATCATTAGTTTTACAAGTCCATGTTCCCCTTTAAAGCATATAACACATTAGCTTACAAGTCCATGTTCTCATTATCAACATTGACATCATGATTACATTTATAAATAATCATATTAACTAGCACTGCACATATTCTTAAAGGGCACAAGCACTAAGGCTTTCCTTTGAAGGGACTAACTAAAATATCAGTTATAATCTTCTTGCATGAAAATTTACATAAACGTTGTCAAAATAACTAGTCCCTTAGCTATCGCTTTTGATGCATGCGAATAAATAAAGCATTCTCACACAACCTGTAGCCTTTTCCTGCATGTGAATATATATCATTTCTAAAGAAAGCTAACACAAATCTCGTGTGCATACACATCTCATTCAACAAGAAGCTAAGATAATAGTTATGTGAGCATAATAGTAATCACCTATCATTTTCCTAAAGAAATATGGCCCAATAGTTCTTCTAGCCATACAACGAATATATCTTTAGAACACATTGACTATTGTTTACGCATACAGTAGCTTATCATAAGAGCCATCATAAGAGCCCTCCTTGAAAGTATGCAACACATAATCCCTTTTCTAGAATTCTATTAACATTTCATGTAAACAATTACATAATTCTTTCTTAAGGCAAGTCATTATAACTTCATTTCACTATATTCCTATATGAAGCATTCTCCAGCTTCCCTTTCGAGAAATTATTAAAGATATCCATATTTATGCATAAAAATCAAGATACAAAAACAAGGTTAACTTACCCTTTATGCATCAAAATCAAGAAGTCAACACAACTCATCTAACAAGACAATCTTTCAAGAGATTATATTTTTCAAGAAAGTTAACCTGACCACTTTCTCTATGTACACACAAAATCACAATAGCTACCCTTACGTGCATGCAACATGTGTCTTTCCTAACACAATTACTTTTACTCAATGCACATTATCTTTTCATGAAACAAGTAGGGTTCTTGATATGATATGAACACTATTCATATATCTTTCAAAAATAGGAAACTCTATTTTTGTTTCAAGAAATCTACTCATAAACGCCATCCTCTTCATACATGAAGTATGCACACTTTCCTAAAAGGAAAACTATAGAAATAAATATCTATGAGCCTAGAAGCACTTCACTAGCTAATTAGATCATGCATGTAATGCATAAATATTTCACATGAACTTAGAAATTAACTCGTATCGCAATGCCATTAGCATATATCCTTTTTCAAGAAACTTTTATAAAAATACTTATTTTAATTCAAGAAAACTTGGCCACTTTTCATGCTATGTCCTCAGGATGTTTATATGCTTCTTCTTCTTTTCTCAAGAAGATATTTTGGCTATATTTAACAAGGATTTTATTCCAAGAAAATGACGAGAGACAAGCATTTTACACACAAGACTCACATGTAGTCTTTGTGAGAAGAACTACCTATTTTCTTTACCAAGAAAATCATAATCACTATTTAACTGCATGAATTAACATTTTTCTTTACCAAGAAACATATAAAACAATTATCTTTTACTGCATGCATTAAAATACTTTTCTTTACCAAGAAAACTTATAAAATATTCAGCCTTTAACTGAATGTATTAACATGTTTTCTTTACCAAGAAAACACAAAATAATTTAGTCTTTAACTGCACCCATTAACATGTTTTCTTTACCAAGGAAACATATAAAACAATCAATCTTTATTGCATGCATTATCATATTTTCTCTACTCAGAAAACACATAAAACAGTCAATCTTTTACTGCAGAAGGCAACCACATGCTATTCTCCAACCGTTTAATAAAATGTAGCTTATTATTCTCTATAAAAAGTGCAGTTACTTATGTGATGGTAATATATTTGAATAATCTCTCGAAAACCAGAGAAAACACTGTGCCATTCAATAGTCTTAGGTTTCTTCGGCTCCAGCCAAGGAAGCTTGGGGAACCGTAACAGTCAACACCCCATTCTGATAGGCAGCAAAAATAGTCTCCACGAATCCTGCCCTCGCACCACATCTTGGATGGCTATGCACCCCTCCACCAGAACTCGCTTGCCGTACAAAAAAAATAAAGACAGCACAGTGGATGCGCTCATGCTGTAACCCCAAAAATGGCAATGGCCGGCTCCCTGGTTGCAACATCCAAATAGTAGAAAAGTACCCTCAAGGAAACCAAACCACGATTAATAACCAACTCCCTTCCCTGACTCTTCGCCCTCCATGACTTAGTACACGATTCATAGATTTCCACCTCGAATCCTCTAACATCATTCCGTTTTATGAAAATCAAGAATTGGTTTAATAACTAATTGGTAGCTTTGATTTTACATCAAGTTATTACGTTAGGTATATTACATACTCCCCCCCTTAACAGGAACACCATCCTCGGTGTTCATCTCTTGTTGGGACTTCAGATTTTACTCATGGTATAACCATCTAAACCACACAAAAAGTGATCCTTGCTCTTTATCAGATATTTCCTTCCAAGAAATGACAATAAACAAAATAGTAATGTTATAACATAAGAAATATCAATAGTTATAAGCATTCATAACCGCAAAAATATGCAAGTTCTAATTTCCATTACTTGACCCATATTCAAATTCATAATAAACAATTCTCTATGTCAACTTACCATTACTTACCATCTACTCTTGAAAATCATGAGTACTTTCACGTAAGCATTTTAATAGTGGTTGGACAACCCATCAACCCTCCATGGTAAGTAATTCCTGTTATGTATGACTAACAAATTCAATCGCATTAGTCACAATATTTCGAGTCAAATGAAATACTTTTAACTACCAATCAATTGTGCAATGTTAGATGACTTTTAAATCACAGTACTTTTACAAGTATCTTAAAGAGCTCATCACTGCTCCACAAGTACACTAAAATGATTCTCACTAAAGACATCCACAGAGTGCTTCTAAAAGTACCAAAAGAGCACCTAGCTCTCTAATGATCAAAACAGTCAATCACTGCATCAAGTGAAAATTTTCTTAGCCCCTACCAAGACATTCACAAGATTAATAATACAACAAAGGAATTAAAATTTCCAATAACTCCTTATTGAGCACTAAGCTCATTTCCTGTTAAATGTGTATAATATATTTCAAACAACTATATGTAAAATTCATTTTTAATACAACATATAGCCGATTAGTTAATTCCTTTAGCTATGAGAACCACAATAGGCTAAAGAATTCCCAACCCATGGAAACTGGTTTCCACAACCAAATCGAGTCATTTTCACATCCAGACAGTTTCTTTGATAGAGACCTTACCAGGCCTATCATGGAATTCCACTGGCCAACCAACTCAAGAATTCCAATGACCACATAGGGTCCAATATAGGATTCTTCTTGGCAGCGTCCTGCCTATTCCTCTGATAGCGTCCTGTCTATGAGGAATTTTCGGCCTCCTCCAACAGGCTCCAAATCAATAGAGTTGCTTCAGGCTTTTTACCCTCTTCACCATCTTGGCAGACTCTTTTCCCTTATTGAGATCATTGATCTCTAGGGAGAGGAAATTCGGGCAGACAAGTACCATCAACCCCTCCGAGCAGGTAACTGCCATCAACCCAAGGTGTTCAGTCCGGGCAGACAAGTACCATCAACCCCTCCAGGCAGGTAATTGCCATCAACCCACTATCTGCAATTGTCTGGCATGTTAAATTTCTCTTTTATTACTCTTTCCCAAAGCAATTTACATAATTAACCATATGTATATTATCATTAACAAAATAAACATGCATGTACACCATGCATTTACACTTAACCCTCATCATGGGTCCACAACATCTAGATTGATGGGAAACATATCTATCATACATGTTGTATGCATTCAAATTTTCCAAATAGCACAATTCATGCATATCATATAACTTTATTCTTTCTCATTTATAATTTCAATTCACATTGCAACGATTTATGTGATGAGTTTTCTTATTGCCATTAAGCTACCTCTACTTAATCCCATCAGCAACATTAGTTATAAATATGCATCAGTTAACAAGTATTCAATTTCCAATTTTTTTCATGCATACAATATCGTCATGTATAAAAGCATATGCAAGTATAATTGTCAACAATAGTTGAGTTAATGATCTAAACATTTCCAATTTCCCATAGTCTGTTGTCTTAATCCATACCGTCATTAATGGAGTATTATCTTACATTTACAATGGCCAACATTGGCCATGCATCATTAATATAATAAAGCATAATCAAGGTGTTCTAACCAACCCTTTGTTCAACATGCATAACTAACTAATTAAACTACCCTTATCGGAGTGATTCCTCTACTTATGCAATTAGAAGCATGAACCCCTAAGTGTCACACATGCACCAGAGTTACCATTTGATCTGAGATCCAACAACTATCTTAACACTACTATGTGAACTTTTTAGAATAATGACTTCAAGGGGACATGATGAAAATCATTAACATCAACACACTATAGTTATCATTTTCCAACTCCTTAAGCATGGTCAAAGGAATACTCACATGCACATCAAGCGCTATCTGGTCATCACCAGACTTACCGATTCTTTTCCCTTCTTCGTCTGTCCCTACAACATGGTCTTCTCCCTTCTCCTTGCTTCCTTTTTCCTTTGAAAGCATCTATAGTTGGGGAAGGTAGTTAGAGTTTACTAATAACTTTATTAACACAGGTAGTCTATTTATGAATAATTGTCACATGTAATTCTACCATGAATGGGTCCTATAAATGTTACCCACTGAACATGCTTCTACAATTAACTTCACACTAGAATGCAACATGCATAAGAATCTGTCATTCCCATAGTAGAGATAAATTCAACCATCATTAAATCGAGGCTCAAAGGATTTTTATCTCTCAACAAGTAATGATTAACATAAACACATACCATGCTAGTGAATCTCAAATAATTAAGACATAAGCATACACTATTCATCAAACATTGTCATGGTGAGTAAAATTAAAAACTCTTCTCATAAAATCATCATACACATTCCACGCATGTGACACCAATCAACCATCACTTGTTTACAAATTGTAATAATCTTAAATCCAATGCAATTAATGCATATAAGTTCTATTGGTTAGTCATACAATACTAACCAATCTCAACTAACAATCATCTTCAAGCATCTATGACAAGACTAAATCAAAAATTAGTTATTACAATCAAGTCGATTAAAGCAGATAAAGTTTTCTACTGCATGCCAAAATTTCCATATCAAATAGCACAGAAATAGACAGTTACAAATCTGGAAAACCTGAAACAAAACTTATGAGAACTATCTTCTCAGAATGCGATATTGTAAATATAATAACATGCACATATTTTAATTCAAGAGAATCAAGCAAGATACTTATCTTTCTCCTCGCAGCCTCCACACTACATGATCCCGATGTCAAAACCGCTCTTCAATCTTTCTCTTCATTATGCTACACCACCACGGAGCTCGACGAGGGCCTCACAGATGAGAAATCATGTACAGAGGGTCCAAAACGATGGTTGAAGTGCAAAGCATTGCCATAAGTACCAATTATTTCCTCCTCCGACTCCGTCTTGATATTTCCCTTTGAAGATTTATTCCATGCACCACAACTGGAAAATATTTATGACTGTCTTCAAGTGAATGTTGCGCATGCACTGGCTCTTGCCCCTGCTCGTCTTGCACAGTCTCTTTTTTTCTAAAACACTATATCATCAAATCCAAGGACATCCCCGTAGTTTACATTCATGCATTGACTCATTAAAATTAGTTCATTGTAACATCAATCCTGTTTAATAAATACACATTGTTATCACCATATTTGCAAATCAAAAGTGGGTTGTTGATTGTCACTTTCGTCAATGAGTGTTCAAGATTGTTCATAAGTGTAATTAGTGTTCGATATTGTTCTTAAGTGTGACAAAAGTTTCATTGTCTTTTATCATCATCAGGAATCCAATGTCATGAACATAGTTACGTAACATCTTTATTACTTACTACTCAAAGCAATTATAAACATGATTCACACATATCATGCCGAAGGTAGTGTACTACACAAATCAATATGTGAATGGTTAAACACATACCTTAGTTAATGCCATTGGTGGCGTACCTCAATTTATTTTCCGCTTACCAATTCCCAAAGGCGCCAGTACTGCAACCTTTAGCTCTGATACCACTTGTAATATGTCCCGGTAACCTCGCATGTAAAAGTAGGGAGTTAGAATTTTTTTATACAAATTACCCACAAGTAATTATCCAAATCACAACTCCTCAATTCCTCAATAACCATTAGATATAATTTTCATTAATACATCAAGTAAATTGCAGTAAAAGACAATAAGTTGCATAACCATTAACCACCAATGTGGTAGTGTAATAACATAAACTAACCTTGCGTCCATTTTATGATTTTCCTTTACCATACAAATTAATCACATACATTGGACAATATGATTGTCACATCAAATAAAGAATCATCATCATCAAGGATTCAACATCATCAAACCGACACAAAAGGTAATCACACATTGAACACCGGTATACCCTGGAAACCCCATAGGGTGAAAACCAGCAAATGTTTAATCTTATTATTAAATGCTCATGAGGGTTTTCACCCCTCACTCAATGGCTCATAAGGGATTCCATCCCTTAACCATTGTTATGAAATCATTACTATGAATTATCATTAAGTTGTCATATAACTAGCTAAAAGCTAATATAATTTCCATGTAATCTTTTACTTACATACCGCCACATACAACATTTCTTGTGGCATGATTGTTCTAGCAATGTTCGATCCTACTACTCAAATTCATTTGCATCATCCATTAATCCTTTTCCTGCCACAAGATTAAACATCACCTTCCTTTGGCACCATCCACCATCTGTTCCTGTCAATGTAGTTGTCAACAAGCTTGGCAACAAGATTAGATACCATAATAATGAATCAATAATCAACCTCTAACCAAGATCTTTTAGCATCTGCTCATATGCATGAGCAAGAATGACATACTATATAACTAGTGCATATACACAAGTAAATATTGTTGGACCTCCACAGTGTTTATTTACATTAATGCATAATTCTCTTTACGAGATCTAACAATTTAGTTCTATTATCATGTATAACATAATATCTTCATACATGTACTAAACTATTGTTTCTATGCTTAAGCACCTATGTACTTTTCACATTGTTATCATAGTCTTGAAAACATACAAAGAACATAACTCCATATCACAATGACTATTCTTTGTGCATACCATAGCTTTTCATATTAGCCCTTCTTTAACATATGCAATACATATTCCATTCACAAGAATATTACCATCAATTCATACAACAAACCACATACTTCTTTCTTAAAGGAAGTCATTATAACCTCATTTCTCTATCTTCCTATATGACGGTTTCTCAAGATTCCCTTTCAAGAAATTATTAAAGATATCTATCTTTACGCATAAAAATCAAGATACAAAAAACAAGGTTTACTTACCCTTTATGCATCAACACAACTCATCTATCAAGACAATCTCTCCAAGAGATTATTATTTTCAAGAAAGTTAACATGACCACTTTCTCTAAGTACACACAGACTCATATTTCCATGGTCACATTAGCTACCCTTATGTACATGCAACATGTGTTTTTTTTTCCCTAACACAATTATTTTTACTTTAATGCACATAGTCTTTTCATGAAACAAGTAAAGATTCTGGTTCTTGTATGAACACTATTCATATGTGTCTTTAAAGGGAAGAACCCCTATTTTTATTTTCAAGAAAACTCTCATAAAATCCTTCATCTTCATACGTCAAGTATGCGCACTTTTCTATAATGAAGCTATATTTACGTATATATATAATATACTCTTTCTTCAAGAAAGTTAGAAATGAATATCTATGTGCCTAGAAGCACATCTTTAGCTATCTTTATCATGCATGTAATGCATATCTATTTCACAAGAACTTCGAAATCAGCTAGCAACACAAAGCATTTAAGCTTATTAGCAATTTTCTATTATGCATGCAATGCATATCTATTTCTCAAGAACTTCAAAATTAGCTAACAACACAAAGCATTTAAGCTTATATCCGTTTTCCGGAAAACAACAAGTGACTTGGAATTTATCACAGGGAAATCTTTCAAAAATACCCAAATAAAACATACTTATATTTTCCTTTCAAGGAAGAGAGCAATATACTTATCTTATTCATGGCAGCGTCCTTGCCTCTATCACCCTCGGCTGTTCATCCAGTCTCAACGTTGAAGCTTCTAGAAAACCGCATAACACCAATCAGTTTTGTTGCATAGGCTTCTCAAGATCTGCTGCAACATCAACCCCATCTTTTCCTGGCACTTGAGTCAAATACAACCAATATGGCCTTTTCTTTAATAATATAATGTAATTTTGATAATCGTCACTAGCTGGCTCGGCACGAAACCCTACCAACCCGCTTAATGTGTAGTCCAGACCTTCGTTTTCCAGGCGGTGCAGCGATATTCAACTGCAGTCCACCCATGGCTTTAATCTCTTTCTCTCGACATCGAAACAACCAAATGAAGGCATGAAAACCCTAACCAGGCTGGAAAGTCGAGCTTTTCTTGCAGGGTAGCAAAGTTTTCTCTCTTACAGACTAGCCGTCACCACCGCCACAGCTAGGCAACATGAGAATTCGTGCTCCCGGAGCTCGAACCCCGGACCTGTCGGACAAGCAGCTTCAACTGCCCTTGATCAAAGTAAGAAATATGGCTGAGAAATTATGAGTCGATTCTTCAGCCGTAGAATGAGAAAAGAGAGATCATCGAAACGGCTAATGTTCTGCTACTTCGAATCGACGCTTTCAGCCTTTTAAATAAAAAGATGTGATCTTATTTCGGCCTTCTCCGTATCTGCGTGCTCCTTTACCATGCCAAATAAGATTCCCAGAATGTCTGTCATCCAGTGGGACGAAGGACAAACAACGGTGTATTGAGGCAGTTTTCAAGAGGAAGCCAACAACTACTCATCGTGTCCCCACAGCGCTCAAAGGCAACTCCGCTTCCTCCCCCGACGAACCGCTGCCTCCTCCACTTACTTTCCTTCATCCTCGATCCGTTCCACAACTACCAAGAATCAATTAATAACTGATTCGTAATCTTGAATTACTTTTACGTAGGGTTATGGTTATTTATGATAGGGATATTACACCTTTCAAGCTCTGGGAGATCTAGTACAAGATAACCTCTTTTTTATATTAATTTGGAGTAGTTTAATTATTAAATGAAATAATTTTTTTATACACTTAGATCTTTTGTTGTTAAAATTTTTAAAAATCAAGTTTAAATGGTTTAATTTACGAAGATTGAGTGAATCAATTTTTTTTAGATACTAAATCTATTTATACATTCAAAATTATATTAAAAAAAAAAATCACAATCCCAATAGAAATTATATTATCTAAATCCAAATCTAACCAATAAAACCATTTCACCTCTGAATTACATTACACCTTACTTAAAATTACATTACACCTTAGTTAAAATATACTTATTAAGTTTTATTTTTATTTTAGAATTAATTAAGCCTAAAATAAACTATATAAAAACAATCTACCAACCATAAAATATTTTTTTTAATGTTCTAAATAAAACTCACTCCAATATTAAATGGCAAAAAACCAATCCACCTGCCATAAAATTAAACTACCTACCCACCCAACTTATAAAAACATGTTACTTCCACTTACCCATTTAACAATTTCCACATGTGATGTACGACACTATAAAATCACCGCATGCAGAGAACAAAACAATGAAGAAGACCACTTTAATGGGTGTCAGCGTCACGACTCTTTTCTGCACGCTATCTGGTTGCTTCGGGTACGCGGCCTTCGGTAGGTTTGGATTTTACAGTTCTTTTTGGCTCGTTAAGTTGGCGAACCCTATTTCCTCCCCTATAGGTTATTTAATGACCGCTAAGTGACATGACACTCCTGCATCCACAGGGATGCTACATATCCATGAGTGCCCTACATGTCCATGGACTTTCCGGCAACTCGATCGCTCTACCTCCGGCAAGCTCCACTCTTCAATGTAATTATGCAATGCAGATTTTGGACAGCCCCCTATCTGACATCTAGACCAGTGTTGATTAGATATTCAGTTAATGTATTCAATGCTTCATATGCCTTAGAGAATTTCAAATTCAACATTCGCACTCGATATTTAAATTAGAAAAACTAAATTTATATCAGTCGTCGGCGAATTGTTTTCGCAGCTTTGGCATTCAATGGGAAGATACTTAGGAGATGAGCTCCATTATTGTTTTAACTGTTTGAATCTCCAGACAGTCACCAACTTTTAGGCGTTGTCTTTTTCATTTTACAGGTCAAGAAAAAAAAATAGAATTTTAGAGGACAGAGGAATTTCTTCCGAACTACTCCAGATTGTATGATGTTCTTTGGTTTGGCTTTTACACGAAGATTCGAATTAAAAGCTTTAATGAAATCCAATTTTCGAGCTTTTCTCTTCCCTGCTGTCCCAGGAGGATCGTAGGCTGGGTAGTAGCACACATCCACATCTGTTGGGCTGGTTTAGGTGCAGAAGATGGGAATGCAAGTTGAGCAGCAGATGGTTCAAGTGGAAACTTGCAATTAATGTAGTGCTAACATAGAGCGAATGTCCAAAATATGAAATCAATGAAGTTCTCTGCGATGGCGATCGCCTTGCTTGCAATGACGATGATGAATTTGTATTTTGTATCTGCAGATCAGGACTGTGGAGAGCAAGTAGGTGGAGCACTCCGTCGGGATGACTTGTGCTGCAGCATATGGGGATGGTGTGGCAACACTGAGGCCTATTGTGGGCAGGGTTGCCAAAGCCAATGCAGAAGATCGAGTCCTATGCCTCCCTCACCCACACCTCACCTTCTACTCATGGTGGACAGGCAGTTGCATCTATCATCACTGAAAGCATTTTCAATGAGTTATTGAAGCACAGAAATGCCGACATTTGCATGGCATGAGGATTCTACAACTACTCTACCTTCATTACGGTTGCCAATGATTTTCTCGGCTTTGGCACCACCGGCAATCTCACTACTCGGAGGAGAGAGCTAGCTGCTTTCTTTGGACAATCCTCCCACGAAACCACAGGTCATATTTCATCTCTACTACTTGTGCTTTCCCTCTGTGATCTTACTTGGCTTTACATCTCATTTTCAATGAAATATCGCTAAACAGGCGGATGGGCGATGACCCCTCCCGACCAATACTCGTGGGGTTATTGTTTCAAAGAGGAGGTAGGCGATCCTCCCGGTTATTGTGATGAAACCACCCAATGGCCCGATGCACTTGGATAGAGCTATTATGGATGAGGGCCCCTTCAATTATCATGGTCACTGGTTTCTATATCTCCCAATTTTAATTCCTCTAACTGTATTTTGCACAGACACACTCAAAAAAGTATCCGTATCAAATTTAACCTTCATGCACCATTTGTTCAATTTGCTTTGTATTATTCAGGAATTTCAACTATGCAGCGACTGGGGAGGCTATCGGATTCGATGGCATAAACAACCCTGACATCGTTGGTAACAATCCCACGGTCTTGTTCAAGATTGGCAATGTGGTTATGGATGACCGCCCAGCGTCCAAAGCCTTCCTGCCACGATGGATGATCGGGAAATGGAGTCCGTCCAGCAGCGACAAGGCCGCCTTGCGAATTGTGGGATATGGAATGGTTACCAACATCATCAACAGTGGGTTGGAGTGCAGGAAAAGAAACGTCAAAGGAGGAGGATCGCATCGGCTTTTACAAAAGATTCTGTGACATTCTCCGGGTGAGCTATGGGTCAAACCTGGACTGCAACAACCAGAGGGATTTCGGCTCTACAGTTTAACCTTAACCTCCTCTTATCAAAACTGTGGTTTGAACATTGTTCATAAATCTGAGATTTGGAATCTAAGCAGTTCGATTTGTAAATACACATATGAGAGGTGATGTTAATTACAAATAATTTCTTTGAAAATACACATGGGAATTTAATATTAATTAGTTTATTAAGTTTAAAATATATT
>APFE031000896.1:28947-46747 GCA_000404065.3 Pinus taeda | reverse complement strand
CCCCCCGCACCCCCCCGCGTGGAGGGGTGTACAAAACTTCCTGGGGTATACATCCCGCTGAAACAAAGACCTCTGAACAATCATGCTCCACACATAACAAAAACATTGGATGATTTTTCCCCTTCTTGGTTGCCCCCTGCGGAGGTTCCATGGTTTGAACTTGCGCCAGCAAGAAGTTGTTGCCCTTGGGGAAAAGGGTTGGTTAACACAGCTTTGGAACTAGAAGTCCCTTGCTACCCTAACAAGCATTGAGCATCTTCAATCTTGGGGCAAAGATGAGTTAAATGGTCTCCACTGCACAACTTGCATGGAAACTTGACTTTCTTTTTCGACTCATTTCTACCATCACCAACATTATTGCCAGATTTATTTGCATCAGGCTTCCCATCCTGGTTCTTTTTCTTACTTCGTCCTTTATTTTTCCCATTGGAAATTTGATTTCCTTTGGGGTTATCAGATTGGACGGCATTAATCGAAGAAGTTTGGGAAGCCGAAGGGTTAGACGATGTGACTTGGTTGTTAGAAGCAGTTTGTAAAGACAACTGCTGCAATTGATTCAACAAGTTCACTGTATTTGTGTCTATCGACCCAAAAGTCCCATCCGTGTGGGGACCTGGCTTTGACTTAGCTACGTCAACCTTAGATCCAGGAGCATCTGGCAAGTACTTTTGTAGGATCCCAGACTGAGAGTAGATCAATTCTAATTGCTGGGCCTTAAAAATGGCTTGCTCCTCAGAATAGACCCCATACATGGAGACATCTTTGGAGATCTCAGGTATCAAAGACTTCAAAAACCACTCAAGATGGTACTCCGGAGGGATATCGGCTTTAATGAGCCCCTTTCTCTGTCTCCATTCCTGAATATGATCAGAAATGTGAGTTGCCCTATCCTGACGAAAATTGGCCAGTAGTTCGGTTCCGGCATCATACTAGACAGGCAACTGAGAATGGTTCAAAACAATATTGGCTAAGTCGGTGAATGATGTAAAGCTGCCCCTAGGCAACTCTATATACCACTTGGCCGTGTTACCAGTCAAGGTGCGTTGAAATAATCTCGACCCAACTGAGTCATCGATCAGGGAGTTCGATGAGCACCATAAGTGGAATGTGGTTACGTGGTCGCCCGGGTCATCACCACTCTTCCCTTCGAATTTTGGAATGTCCGAAGGGAGTTTAGCTGGGACCAGAGGCCAGGCCGGATTGTACTTGATTGGGTTGTTAGTTAACTTAGTGAGATCTGGGAATTTTAACGTTTCCAGAAATGGAAGTCTAGGAGGAGCTTGGGGATTCCACCCTAACTGGGCGGAACTCCCAAAGCTCTGAAAATCTTGGTCTGGATTTCGGAAGGCACCAGGCTGACCAAAGTAACCAGTAGAACCCGCTGAACGAAAAGGCAAGCCTTGTGATCCAACTAAACTCATATTTTGACCAACTCCGGCCGTATATCCACCATACTCGGCAAAGTTTCCTCCTAAAGGATTATAAGGAGTTGATAACCCCTGATATGGATACGGGAGGAATACTTTGGAATGAACTAACCGTGGTATACGGCCTATTCCCATATTGGCCGAAAAATGGATTCCCAGTTCCGGCACCACTAAGCCCAGGGTTATTCCAACCTTGGAAAGGATTGCTACTTTGTCCTACAGAAGAAAAAGGCATGGATCCTATCATTGGGTTGGAATGTGCTATATGACCACTTCCAAACGAAAAACCTTGGAACGAAGCCGATCCACTCATCATGGACGTGGCGGCTCCGAACGGAGCTGAAGGAATTCCCTATGAGTGGGCACCAAATGGGAAGAATCCAGAACCAAAAGCATTGGTTTGGGAATTTCCACTCGTGGATGGAATGGAGGTAGACCCAACAAGAGACATGCTAGAAAAAGATCCGAATAAAGAGACGGAGGGGGTGGAAATAGTTCCTCCCCCTTGTACATATATGAGAGTCTGTACAGTCGTAGCATTTGTAGAAGCCATGCTTCCAGTAGTGGTCATCAAAGGTAAGTGCGTGGCATAACCTGGACTTGACAGTCTGTGCATCGAAGTCCCAACGTATTGCGATACGTGTGGATGACTAGATAGTAGGGGAGAATTCGGAGCCGCTAACGACGCTGAAAGTTCTTCTACCTTTATATTATTCTCTGCTTGTAAGCGAACTCGAGAAAGAACTGGAGTGTTCCTCTCTTGTTCTGCGGAAATACCAAGCCTTGCTTCAATATTAATGCCCCCGAGAGGAGGATCAATCCCCGATGCATCAATTGTCGTGGGATGAAACCCACTGGTATTATTACCTCTGCACCTTCTCGGAGAAGGCTCTAAACTCGGTGGTGAAAGACCCCAAAGTCTTCGAGACCATCTAGGAGATCGGTCAGCCACTTTGAACTTTCTAATTAAGATCTAACTAAAGACTCAAAAAATTGAAAGCTAGGCCAAGTAGGAGCACAGAGCACATACTATAAAGTCCCTAAAGATACAGCCAGTCAAACAGCTTCCAAGTATTTCCGCTCCGGGTGATTAGGACTGGACACCAAAATACGAGAAAGTGAAAAATAAGGGGCCTTCCGAAGATAGTCTGGGATGATGAGGGCCCAGGCCTATCAGCGAAGGTAACAGAGGAAGTTATGTTGACCTCCTAACAATAGCCTGCACCGGTGCAAGCCCCCAAGCTTCGCAAGGGTTCCCTCCAATAGTACTGTCGAGAGTGATACAACGTCAACCTCAGGTGCCACGGGATTCCCCTCGCAACCACCTATATAGTTCCCTAGGAGTAGCAACTATGGATACCAACTCGTCGCAAAAGCCAGGCAAAACAGTCATGAGGTAAGTTCGGACAAGTAGGAGAGGGGGTATCTCTCTTCCATGTCTTCACAGACCCTCGTGCTTAACTCCCAGATCCGGAGCTTTCCTGGTCTTCCTAACGCTATTGGATTTTCTCTCACTATTCAGACTCCTATGTTTGAAGTTTAAATGGCCTTGGAGAGTTAACTCTCCACTCTCCTAATCCAAGGCCCTAAAATCCTAAAACTTGTTGGTGTATTTTAACTTAAAATAAAAAGTTCTAGCGAATTTTAGTTAGCGCTTGATTTTAAGGGCTGTTCTTTAAGTCAAGGGATGATGGAAATGAAACTAGTGGTGTTTTTTCAACGCAAAAGAAATTAATAAAACCTAACTATATGCATGTGCACTTGTCATTGTTTTTCGATGAAGAGTAATTTCTACAGGGTTCGAAAGGAAACTTCTAATGAAACAGACTTTTCTTTTCTTTTTCTTTGATTCACACTTCACACTCAAAAGTTAACAAAACTATTTATGCCTAAAGAGATGCAAATCTATCCTAATGCAACAACTATATGCTTGATGCAAGATTGAAAACAACTCTAAAACAAGAAATGAAGGTTGCTTTGCCTATGAAATTTTCTTTTGCCACTTACAATGTCTAGATGGAATATGAAATGCTACCATTCATTTCATCTAAACACTAAAAACAAAACTTAAGACAAACATAAAGCACTTTCATTCACCAAAAGGAAACCAAGTGAAAAGCAAGTTCAAGAAAGAAAAACAAAACTTTTCAAAAAGTTCTCTTCAAAGTAGCAACAAAAAATTCTTTTCAAAAATGCTCTCAACAAAACAGAAATTTTGCGATTGAAACAATAAGAAAGAAACACTTTTGCAAGTTGACGCCATACAATGAATGAAAACTCAACAAAAAGAAATGTGTATAAAGATTCTTTTTGACAATCGAAAGCAGCAATGAAAGCTTTGGTAACAAAGACCAAAAAAGATCAAAAAGAAAATTTCAAGAAAGCATCAATTGACAAATTTGATGAAACAAAGAAGTAAATGGTCACAAAAAGCGGTTTTGTCAAGCAAACAAAAAGTCACCAAAAGCAAAATTTAACAAAAAGATTGATAACAATCTTTCTGCTCTGATAAATCAGAGCAGCCAAGATTCAACAAGAAATCTTGCGTGTTTTTAGCAAAAAGACGATGACGCTTGCAAACACAAAACAAGACCAATACTCCTTATAATCAGAGAGAAATCAAAGTAAGACGCTTGCTGTAAAACAAACAACTGATACTGGCAAAAATGACTGTTTCAAACTGACTCAAAACACCAGACAAACTTCAGAGACACAAAAAATTATAAATCTTGAAATTTGCAGGATATACGCGACTGTACTTAAGTGCAGATTGCATGTATACACGACTGTGCCTGAGGAAACATGCGTATACGCGGGTTTACTTCAAGAAACTAGCGTACGTATCCTTCTGTAACTAAGGAAAACAACATATATGAAAGATTTCAAGAAAAATAAAAAACAAACTGAAGAAACTGGTAAAACTCAGAAGTCAAGAATAGACCAGACAGTAACAACAAACCAACAAGCAACTGAGCCTTGATTGGCTTGACAAACACCCAAACTAGGAACACTAAGAGTGTTGTCCCCAGTGGAGTCACCAATTCTGTTGAAGGATTTGCTCCCCTAGTGCTTTTGGGTGGAAACCCTAGCAGAGTGAAAGTTGTCTAAATAGAGAAACAGACATTCACACAGCCATTGTACTATAATAAGCAAATTCTAAAGTAAGAAGGGCGCACCTCAGGTCCTACGTTCGAGAAGTTCCTGAAGGGTCCAAACCATTCTTCAAGTCCCTTTCGCTCCTTTGTCCTGTAAAACAACCAATTCCAAAGAATACAACAGTATATGGACAAAGACTTATAAAGAAATCATCTTGATGTTATAAATGAAGGAAGTTAGTTATGAACTTTAAACAACCATTTACATATGAAATTCAAACATGAACATCATAAACATAAAGAAGAAGCATATTGGGAACCAAGACGTGTTTCTTTATTATAGACAAATAGAATGTACAAAAGGAGTAATATCACCTGAGTAACCTTTCGCAGGCTCCAAGCAAAGCTTCCTTCTGGATCCATCCAGCCTCAAGCCTTTAGCATATCTCCTTCCAAGACTCACTCCATGATGCCATAACTAGTGGATGAACATCAACACACAAGGAAACAAGGTTTTCCTATACAAATGGGGGAAGTGCAGAAGGCACAAGGGTCTTCAGACCTGGTCAGGGGAAACATTTCAGTATAATAACCTTTCTCTCTCTTCTCTCCTCCCTTAGGCCCTCCCTTTGATGTCTTTTTATACCACTCCCAAAGTAGTTTTTTAGTTAGGAGTTGGTTTGGAACAGTGGGGCCATGGGAACTAATAGGTGATTAGTAGGTAAAACCCACGATCTCCACCCGAAAATAAGGAGTTTTGTATTTTTTTAAGTGTTTTAATACATATACGCGGGTTGGGTATATGCAGACCCGCGTATACACGCATTTAACTCAGGGAAATGTCGCGTACAAGGAATAAAACACTGTTTTTTAAATTTAGGACCAGGTCTGCAAGGAGGGATTGCCCTAGGCCATGAGTGTAGCATCACAAACCATAATAGTGAGATTTGGAGCTATAACATATATGCATTGAATCATTCACTATATTAGTTTGCATGCAAAGTGTTTGATGGAATTATTAAATGGTTCAGTGATTAATTGCATACAAATTGTTTGATAAAATTCCCCAATGAGTATGTTGTTTGTGGTTGGGGATAGTATTGATGTGTAATAGTATTGTTGTATTTTATATATGCTTGTATGCAAATAACTTTATTAGTTTGCATGTAAAGTGCTTGAGGAAATTTTTACATGCAAATGTAATAGTATAGCAGTTGTTTGAAGAAAATGTAAAAGTATGGTAATTGTTTGAAGAAAATGTTAATTTTTTTGGATGGGATAGTATTGTAGTATGATAATATGGATTTATTTTATCTATCCCTATTTGGATGCAAAGAGTTTGAATATTTTCATGTAAGGAATTTGAAAGGTTGCATGCAAGGAAATGGAAAAGTGGCAAGCTTTTAGTTATTATGTTACATGTGGAATAAGTGCAATGTTTTGACCTAATCTCATACAAAATGTGTGATAAATGAAAATCAATTTCTTTTCAAGTGTGGTTAAATTTAGTAGAGCTTTGGGGATCCCATTTCCATAATTGGACATTGGAGATCAGGCCATTATAGTAGCTTCCTCCTTCTACCTTAGTGTGGACCATGGATAGTAAGGGGGTATGTTTGTAGGTTTTTTGAATGCTTGACTAAGTGCGTGATATGTGCTTGTGCTTAAAAAATTGTATGAAGGAATTCTCTTGTTTTAATATGGTTGTACTAACACAATATGTTGAGACAAGTGATATGCACTTGCGTGCGAGTGGGTGCTAGTTTTAGTATTATGACTATGATTGTGAGTTGATTGCCCACTATGACATGGTGATATTGATGAAGGCTGATCTCAAATTAATAGACACGATGTCTTGATTTTTGGAACATGTGACTGACATGTGTGAGCAGTTGCAGGGAAACGTGTTTGGTATTATCTTGACAAGGTAATAGTTGATTTGTTTATATAACTAACATCTTGGTGAATGTGATAGAACATAATAAGACTCAATTACAACAAGGTAAAAAGGTAAAATAAAGGAATTGGGTGAGAATTCCTTTGGATATGTTTGGAAATCACAATTCCAAATGAACGAATGCTTTACATGAATACAAAATGTTTTCTTAACCTTAATTTTCAGTGACATTATGTGGATATGTATTATGTTCATGAATATGTATTTGATAGGTTTTTATCTTAAGGTTGATAATTGAGATAAGAGATTGAGTTCTAATATTGTGAAGGCATGAATAAAAGCATGAATTAGTGTTGCGCAATGTAGGGAATCAAATGAAAAGAGAGATTGTCATAGATCTTGAAGAAGGCTCGAGCTGAGCTTTCACTTATGAATCCTTGGAAGTATTGGGAAGTCATGGGGGTTGAGTCATGGTCTTCTTTGGAAGTCTTGTGCTTTTAGTATTTTATGATTTGTTTATGCTTGATTTGTGGTTTTGATTATGTATGGTTCATGGCCATGCCACTTTGTTTTTGGTGTTGTATTGTTGTTGGTTTTCCATGATATTCTTCTTGTTTGTTTCTTGACTTTCCTTTTATTATTTTGAGTCTCGGTAATTTGTTGGGAAAGAGGAAAGTTAATGGAGCTTGGGGAGAGCTGTGTGGTACCTGATAGGTAATACAAGACTCAGATGAAGCTCAGTGTATGAGTAAGCACAACAGAAGGTAAGACTATGACAATCAGATTAGATTGGTTTGGTCCATTGGTGTAAATCAACAATGGCAATATAGTCACGAGAAAGGTAACAAGAAAAGGTAAAGTAAATGGATCTAAGGTTTCAGATGCCTTGGATATTTTGGGAATTATTGTTCTCAATATCATGCATGTTGTGCATGAATAAAGGAAGTTATCTTAACCTTGACCTTGATATCTGATAATTATTGTATGATCGTGATTATGTTGTTGTTTATATATGTATACATGTATGTATATATGTCATATTTGACAGGGTGATCATGAATCATGATTATTTTATGTTAATGTTTAAATGTACATATGTATCTGTTAGCTCTACTATATAAATATGGTTTTTGAAGATAAGAGATAAGCTTGTTTGTGTTGGTTATGCTCAAAGGAGGCCCCTAATGGTCATTTCCACCTTTTCCTTTACCTCGCTCACCCTCCCTTCATCTCCATTCCTTTGTTTTTCTTTAGAAACCACCAAAAAACCCCTTTTCCTTAAGACCTAAGCACAAAGGCCTAAACCCTCTTAAAACCCTTTGATACGCCTTCGCGCCTTTTTAAAACCTATCATCTCATCCCCACTGTTGATTTTTCCTGCCAATCTAACGGCTCCCGTCGCGCCCAATAAAGTGACCTGCACGACCATTTCTTGACCATCTGATCATCCCCACCGAGATTTGATGGAATTCACTCTCCTCGTACCCGTAACCCAATCAAATGTTAGCACATAATGAGAGTGGTTTTTCTCTCTCATCCACCGCTACGTGTCAATTGGTGAGAGGGATCGCATGCCCCTGTCCTTTTACTGCTTTATGCTCAAAGTCGGTGCGATCAAAACCATTTACCACCTAACCTTTCCACCCACCCATTTAACTACCACACAGCTTCACTGCCCGATCACCATTAGATCTAACCGCCACAGGTATAACGACCCAAAATCAATCCTCTCCCACCTCGTCCTATAACTCCCGCAGAACCATCTCCACCATCCGTTCCCTTGATCCGACGGTCATTAACTCCACTCATCTAACCCATCAATTCCCCCATGCACCCCACGTCCTTTGACCACTCCAAAGGAAGGAGATGATTAGCATGCCTCTAACAGTCGCAGTAAAGCCTCAACAACCATGTGTAATAGGAAGTATGGCTTAGTGAAAGAAAGGGCATGCATGACCCCATAGTAGCATTTATCAGTTATGGAAACCCGTTGATATGAACACTCCAGCTGCCTAACGAGACAACATAGCACCTAAGAAGATCTGATTTTCCTACTACCGCAAGAAAACATACTTAGGGACTCCATTAAGCAGTTAAATGCAGTTGGTGGTCAATTGTGACCCCTCCATACCTAAATGGACCAAGTGCCCTCTAATGTAAAATCTTTAAATACCCAGAAACGAGATGTAATTAGGGTGGATGGTTGATGTTTTCATGTAAGGTTCAAATTCTGGAGACTGTGAATATTTTGCCACTTGCAGTGTCTCATCTTCATTTTTAGCCAATACAAGCTTCTTTTGCTATTAACTACTCACTTTCCATTTCCTCTCTACTCTAAGTTGTGCCTGATATGCTGTATTATTGATCTTTAAGTTTTAGCACTAGAAATCCATCATCCTATCTCTCTGTTAGATTGTTGAATGTATCATTGAATAGGTTACCCAAGTTTCTTTCTATCTAGTGGTAGAGAGCTGTAATCCTATCTGTGCATTAGTAGGATAGATTTACAAGCTTCGTACTGGTTGCAGCCAGCCATCACAAGGTCTTGTGCATCTGCTGGTGTGGTTAGTATTCTCCATATTCACCTTATCTCTAAACTGTGAGTAGTTGGTGGTCTAAAGCCTTGTAGTTTGGGGGTGTTCACACATGTCTAGAGTGGAACAAAGTAGAAGTGGTTATCTGGCTTGAACAAGCATCATTCCTTCCATTCATCCATTCCAACAATAAGTTGAATTTATATGTTACCAGGCATCTCTCCAAGCTAAAACCTAGGAGAGTTTCTTTGAGCTCTAACATAATTGGTGCTACTGTCAGGGAGAGGAGATTGAATCTCAACTTCCCTGGGAGAACAACACATTTCCAACTTTGATTATAGACAAAGTTTGGACACATTTCTGGTTGTAATCATCTATCTGGTGACTCTACTGGAGGACCAACCTATTAGCGTCTCCACATTATAGTTCTAGCTCAGTTTGTGAGGCATACTCAGAAACATCCTCAGAAATCACCAGCTAACCCAGTTCCTGACCCTTAGAAGATTGTCAAGCAAAGAAAAACATCACAGAAAGGAGCATCAGGATTGGGTAAGCCTAAAAAATCTTATGTATCTCTACCAGAGAGGCTTGTAGCTGAGCATGTTCATGTTGAAAATATAGAGCCTAGTACTATCAGTGAAGAACATTTCCTAGAGATCCATAAAGCTCCTTGTTCAATAAGTTCCCCTTTGGATCTAAGTCCAAATAAATCCTCCCATATAGTCCATAATTTTCCTTTATATCTATCATTCGTTCCTCAGTCTCCTGTCATCCAAACGACCAGTACTCTTCCATCTACCCTAGTCATGGCAGGCCAACAAGCACCCACAAAAATGGAAAGAATCATAGCTACTAGGTATGGACCATTAGTCTTGCCTTTTCCTTTGAATGCCATGACTACAGGAGAGTATCATAAATACATGCTTGAGTTCACTAGTACAGAGGGAGTAACAGTCAAAGAACACCTTGAGTATTTTTATAGTTATGCTGATAACCTAGATATCAGTGAGGATGATGTGTGGATGAGAGTATTTGTTTAGAGCCTTGATGGAGAGGCTAGAAAGTGGTTCAAAGAGTTGACCCCTAGTTCTATAGTAGACACCAAAGCATTGGATGATGTGCTTTTAAAGCATTGGGGAGATAAGAAAGACTTGCTATATTACCATACTGAGTTTGGCAACCTTAAGAGGGAAAATGGGGAATCATTTTCTAATTTTAATAAAAGATTCAATCATATGTATAGTAAGATAACACCTGAAGTAAAGCCTACCCCCACCTCTGAAAAACTGACCTATGCCAATGCTTTTGACTCTGATTTTTGCTTGCTATTGAGAGAAATAAGATGTGCCACTCTAGCTGAAATGCAAGATGTAGCTTTAGAGGTGGAATCTAATATCATGGCTGCAGAGAAACTCAACGGATACACTGATAGAAGAAGACAGTGAGGTGAGGCTTCTTCTTCCTCTGCTTCATATTCATAACCTAAATTAGATAAAATGACTAAGATGATAGAGTCATTGGTTGCTGAAATATCTAAACTGAAGGTTGACCAAAGATCTAGAAAGGCAATGCTTCCAAACACATTTGCTCCAAGAAATCCAAATCTATTCAGAAGAGCAAATGAACAATTGCAGATCATTCAGAAGGGGAAAGAAGCAGCTGAAGAACAAAGGGTTAAGGCTCCCTTCCAAAACGTAGTCATGGAGGAGGAGGAGTTTGAAGAAGAAGATGAAATTCATTACATGGAAGATATGGGCAGTGCTGCCTTTTTGACATTGGTTTCCTATGAAGAATCATTACTCCAGGACCAGACCAGTCAAGAGTGGGACAGAGAAGTTATTCTGTAGACTAATGAACATCAAAGATACAACCTAAGTTCAAGAACAAGTAATGTCAAAGAGAATCCCACCTAAAGCGTCGCTGTCCCCACAGAGCATCAGACCATCAAATAGAAAAGACCAGCCACTAACCTAGTCATCCTCAAAGCACCAGCTCAAGAGGTAAGAGGTCCTGACAAGTCCCCTTCCCCGTTCAGTTTTGAATCAAAAGTCCAAAAGTTAAAAATATCCATACCTCTGATAGAATTTGAAAAGAGTGTAGCCTTTAGAAAGCCTATCCTTGATGCTTTTGAACTAAAAGCCACACAATCCTCCACTAACTATGTAAATTTACAAGATGACAAACATGCAGTTGTGCTTAGCCCAATGACCGATCCCGCTGATGAAAGTTCTCCATCATTTATGTCTCCTTGACCATTCATGACAAAATCCTCCACAATTGTTTGCTGGACACTGGTGCTAGTCATAATCTGATGCCCAAAGCTGTCATGGAAGAGTTAGGCCTTGATATCACTAGGCCTTATCATGATTTATTCTCCTTTGATTCAAGGAAGGTGAAGTGTCTGGGGTTGATAAAATATTTAGCTATCACCCTAACTCAGCTGCCCATGAAGAGCATGATGATGGATATTGTGGTAGCGGATGTTCCCCCTAAGTTTGGCATGCTATTGTCCAGAGGGTGGATTAAGAGACTACGTGGGACATTATAAAATGACTTATCTTATGCCACTGTCCCAGTCTTTGGAGGGGAAAGCAGAAGATTGTACAAAGAAGCCCAGCTGGCCTATATCATCAGTGATGAGAAGAACCCCTCTAACCATCCTATTTATGCCGTAGACACTGATTTTGGAGCATGCATTCTCCAAATTGAAGAATCTTAGAATGCCTCAATGTAGATCAGGAAACCAAAAAGCTAGGCTATGGAAGGAGAGGGAACACAAGCTTCGGATATGTTCTTTGATGGAGCTTTCTTAAGGGAAACTGCAGGAGCAGGAGTGGTGTTGGTATCCCCAAAACAAGAAAGCACACATCTATCTTTCAAGCTAACTTTCCAATTCACCAGCAATATAGCAGAGTATGAGGCTCTGATATTGGGCTTAAATGCTGCCAAAGGCAGAGGAATCAAAAGTATAAAGGTGTTTGGAGATGCTGATCTCATCATTCAACAAGTGAATGAAACATTTCTAGCAAGGCACCCAAGGTTGAAGGCATACAGAGATGAGGTATGGAGACTCAAAGACTCTTTTGATAGTTTTTGTATCTCATATATCCCTAGAGTCAAAAATCTGCTTGCTAATTCCCTTGCATTGTCTGCTAGCATGTTCATCCCTCCCATGCCCCCTAAACTGGTTTATGAAGTCCAGATCAAATATAGACCATCCTTGCCTGATAATGTCCAGCATTGGAAAGTTTTTGAGGACGATGATGAGGTAAATAGGTTTCTGCAAGTCATTGGTGAATTCTCTGAAATACACCTTGACCAAGAGAATGAAGCCTTGGAGGAAAGTTCCCAGCCCTAGCTTAGAAACAAAATTGGCAAAGACAACATTGTGCAACTTCCTAGCAATCATATACCTAGAGGACTAGTGCCACTAGAGAAGTTGTTTGACCAAAATGATGTGCCTTATAAAGCTGCCTAAAAAGAAGATCAATTTGTAGTCCATAGACATAATATAGGGAGTCCAAAGCATCCAAGATATATAAATCTATCCACCCATCTATCAGCTGCCCAAAGTTCTAAGTACTACAATTTAATGAAGCAATTTGTTGATGTTTTTTCCTGGGAATATAGTGACCTGAAAACTTATGAAAAAAAGATCATCTAGCATAAAATTCCCTTAGAGAAAGACACCATTCCTTTTAAGTAGAAACTAAGGCCCATAAATCCTTTGCTCCTCCCTCTAATTGAAAAAGAAATTAAGAAGTTGTTGGTTGCCAAAATCATAGTTCCCCTGAGATATTCAAAGTGGGTAGCCAATTTAGTTGTGGTGCAAAAGAAGAGTGGAGAAATTAGGCTCTGTGTTGATTTCAAAAACCTTAACAAGTTTTCCAAAAAGGATAATTATCCTTTGCTTAAGATGGAGCATTTTCTACAAAAGGTCTGAGGAGCCAAAGTGATGTCTTTCCTGGATGGATTTTTAGGATACAACCAAGTTGTTGTACACCCAGATGACCAAGAAAAGACTGCATTAACCACTCCTTGGGGCACTTTCATGTATTCCAAGATGCCTTTTGGGTTGATGAATGTTGGAGCAACCTTTCAGAGAGCTATGGATATAGTGTTTGTAGGAGAGAAGGATAAGTTTGTCCTTATCTACCTAGATGATATAACAATATACTCCAACAACCATCAAGATCGTTTGCAACATTTGAAGAAAGTGTTTCTAAAGTGCAAAAGGTTTGGGATATCAGTCAATCCCAAAAAGTCACAGTTTTCTTTGGAAGAGGGAAAACTCCTTGGACATATTGTTTCTGCTGGAGGTGTCAAAATTGACACAGAAAGAGTGAAATAAATATAGACTTTGTCTGTACCAAGATCAAAAAAGGACATCCAATCCTTTTTGGGCAAGATAAACTTTGTAAGGAGGTTTATTCCTAATTTTGCAGAAGTTGTAAAGCACATCACCTCCATGCTAAAAAAGGGAACGGAAATCAAATGGACTAATGCAGCAAGAAGATCATTTGAAGCCATCAAAAGGGCCATTATGGAAGCTCCTACTTTGATCAACCCAGACTATAACAAGGAGTTCCATATATTTTCATTTGCTTCAGGTGGCACCCTTGCAACAGTTTTATTGCAACTAGATGATGAAGGTTCAGAGCATCCAATGCCATTCTTCAGCAAAATCTTAAGGGATGTTGAACTAAGGTATGGTATCATTGAGAAACAGGCATATTCTCTTATCAAATCTTTGAAAGCTTTCAGAATATACATTATGTATTCCAAGGTAATTGCATACGTGTCCTCTGCTTCAGTAAAAGATGTCCTAACACAGACATATGCTGATGGAAGAAGGGATAAATGGATTACAAAGCTTATTGAATTCAACATAGATTTGAAGCCCACCGAGCTTGTCAGAGGTCAAGGCCTTGCTAGATTAATGGCTAAAAAAAATTGTAGAATTTTGGACATGAATTTGATAACCACGAATTCAGAGGATGGTCAAACAGAAGAAGAAATAGTTGAACTAGGGCAAAACTAGTCATTAACAAAAAATCTAGCTTCTTGTGAATGGTACTCTTCAATAGCCTAATTCTTGTTGAAGCTAGAAGTTCCTCTACGCCTTAGTTCAAGCCAAGATAGGACTGTTAAGCTCAGGGTATCCAAGTATTGCATTCATGAAATCCTGCTCTACTGGAGGGACCCCTTTGGAATTCTTTTGAGGTGTTTGGTAGAGAAAAATCCATGGAGGTCATGCAAAAGTTTCATTCAAACATATGTGGAGGACATCACTATTGGAAAGCTACATCCCACAAGATCCTTAGAGCTGGGTATTATTGGCCCACCTTATTTTTTGATGTCTTTTCATTTGTTAAATCTTGTGACAGGTGCCAAAGATTTGAAGGAAAACAACAGTTGAAGTCCCTGCCCTTAAAGCCAATACATACCAATGGCCCTTTTCAGCAGTGGGGTTTGGATTTCATAGGAGAAATCAGTCCACACTCCAGTGGAAAGCATAGATGGATCTTAGTGGCCACTGACTACTTCACTAAATGGATTGAGGCCATCCCTACCAGGAGAGCCGATCACCATGTGGTCATGAAATTCTTGATAGAAAATATCTTCACCAGGTTTGGTTGTCCACAGAAATTAGCTACAAAAAATGCAGCAGCCTTCAGGGCAAAAGAATTAGTGGACATGTGTGACTCAATGGGTATCAAGCTAGTTCATTCCACCTCATATTACCCTCAAGGCAATGGTCTAGCAGAATCTTCCAATAAGAGCTTGATAAGGATATTCAGAAGCTACTAGAAGACAACAAGAAGAACTAGGATTCCAAGCTAAAATATGCATTGTGGGCTGACAGAGTGACTACCAAGAGATCCACAGGGAATTCTCCATTCAAGTTGGTGAATGGCATTGAGGTTGTATTCCCAATTTAGTTAACCCTCCCTGTGGCAAAATTCTTGCAGGAAGAACAAAATGAAGAAAATGATCTGGCGAGGAGGATCAGTGACTTAGTGGAAGTGCATCAAATCAGAGAACAGCTGGTCGAAAAGTCTGCAACACATTAGAGGAGAATCATGGAAGCCTTTGACAGAAAGACAAAGATAGATAGTTTTCAAGTTGGGGACTTGGTTCTTAAATGGGATGAACTCAAGGAGAAGAAAGGCAACCATGGGAAGTTCGATGCTCTGTGGACAGGGCCTTTTATTATTTCTCAGATCCAGAGGAACAATACTTTCATGTTGCAAAGCATGGAAGGAGAGACAGATTTTGATGGCCCAGTTAATGGGCAGTTTCTGAAAGGTTATGTCATTTAAGGTTTTTTGGCCTTAATGTTGTAAATATGTTGTTTTATCAGTTTTAGTGTAGGCTCAGTTAGAGTCCATGCCCAATGGAACACTAGGAAATTTTGTTGATTTGGTTTTTGAGGGAAAGGAAATGATCTGTAGTTCTTGAGACCTCCCAGGGAGGGTCTCATCCCCAGAAGGAGCCAGTGTTAGCTCTGCTATATAAGTATGGTTTTTGAAGATCAGAGGCAAGCTTGTTTGTGTTGGTTATGCTCAAAGGATGCCCCTAATGGTCATTTCCACTTTTTCCTTTACCCCGTTCATCCTCCCTTCATCTCCATTCCTCTGGTTTTCTTTAAAACCACAAAAAACTCCTTTTCCTTAAGCCCCGAGTGCAAAGGCCTAAGCACTCATAAAACCCTCCCTACACCTTCGTGCCTTTTGAAAACCTATCGTCTCATCTCCATCGTTTATTTTTCCCGCTGATCTACCGGCTCCCGTTGCACTCGATAAAGCGACCTGCACGACCATTTCTTGACCGTCTGATCATCCTCGCCGAGATCTAACGACATTTTCTCTCCCTGCACCCGTAACCCAATCGAACTTTAGCACGCGATGAGAGTGGTTTTTCTCTCTCATTCGCCACTACATGTCATTCGGTGAGTGGGATCGCACGCCCCTATCCTTTTACCGCTTTATGCTCAAATGTGGTGCAATCAATATTGTTTACTGATACGAATTTGAAACTACTTGAAAAATGTTTGCAAGGTATTCAATTTAGTCATAAACATGTTTAAAAGATTCCCATGTCTTGTAGTAAAGAAACAAATGAAAATTTCAGCTGTTCATGATCCATTCAAGCATAGCAGAATTATTTACTTTTACTATTTAACACATTAAAATGAATTTGTTCTGCAAAATAAATCAACCACAGATGCAAAATAAATTGATGAAGCAGTTCACCCCTCCTAGGCTACGTCTGCTGGGTCCAAGGCTCCCAAATGGGTGAGTCCTCGTTTTAATTAAATGTTCAAAATGAATTTACAGCTGAATAGAAGTCTCTACAGGTGAAATAGACTATAAAATCGGATTCAGAACACATGAATCCTTCAAGATTGACTACTAGTTCACCTCCAATGGATACCTGCAACCTGATACAGTTCTCTCAATACTGGGCCCTGGTGGCTCCTAGAACTTTCACGGCTCCAAAACCTATGCAAATGACCTCTGATGGTTGAAAGACCTGTGCCAATGGCTTAAGAACGCCCAAAATACCCAAAAAAAAAAAAAAAAAAATCGTCCAAAACCGCCTTTCCTAGCCAAAGTTATGGCCATTTAATGATAACTGCCAGTTTCCCCTAAAAGAACTCCAGCTAACTTTAGTGGAGCTCCGCCAATTATGGCGGAACCGCCAAATTTGGCGCTCCGCCAAATAATCTGCCAACTGAAACTGCAGTTAACTGACTGCCATTTCCGCATGTGACCAGGTTGATCGGTGGTTTGTGCCTCGGATTGCGCGCTGGTGGTTAGATTTGGCCCACGGTTCTCGGCCCCAGGTCATATGGTAAGGGGGGCTGGCCCCCTTATCTTTCCTCCCATGCAGAAATTTAAACATTAAATATTGACTATTTCCATTGACTTACAAAGAATGGTGTTGTGGCGCGTTGGTAAAACGTTGGCCTTGTTGGAGATAGGTCGGGGCTTCAATCCACAACCCCACCAATTTTTAACATATGCGCTCCCCCTTGCTTACGTCATCTGAGCCACGTGGTGGCCTCTGAGCTTGCCACGTGTCGACTACTGATTGGCCCGCCCAAAGGAATAGTTCATGGAATATTCTGTGGAATATTCTTTTTTTTTTTTATTTTTTTTGAAAATTCAAAAATTAAGGGTTATTGGGCGATTTTGTTTTTGACGTAACTTTCACGTACGACGACCGTTTTTTGAACCGTTTGTGGTTCCGAAATTAAGAGGATGAGCTCTATCCATTTGTTTAGGTTTGAGAAAATTTTGAGCATTTTTGGACACTTGGGACATGAGCCCCTGATCACGCCTCCCCATTGGGAAGCTTTTGGACCCAAAAAGCCTTCAACTACTTGTTAAAGAGGTGAGGGTACAGCGCCCTCACTCTAACCACCTCCATCCACTTTTCCTTGTTCGGTTTGTTGCCTTTGAGACCAACCCGAACATAATCTACATTGCCCCTCCTTGAAGTGTGTGTCCTTCTGTCAAGGATTGTATCTTCCTTCAGGTCATCTAAATATTATGGCGAGAAATCTTCTATAGATGGCAGCTGAACAATGCTTTCATGATCATTGATCAAAGGAGTTTCATACAAACGTAAGTTCTCCACATTAACAACAGAATACATTTGCATGTAGGAAGGCAAATCTAATTGAAAAGCATTATTTCCAACCTTCTTGAGGATTTTGAATGGACCATAATGAATAGGCTTCAGCTTTTTACCTTCTCCTTGCATTCTTTCCTTACCAATGTACAACCATACCTCATCCCCTTCTTGAAACTTGTGATCGACTCTATGCTTGTCGTGTCT
>APFE031000896.1:0-25186 GCA_000404065.3 Pinus taeda | reverse complement strand
CTTTTGATACAAAGAAACAACAACATAGCTCTGATACCAACTTGATCTGAATTTGAAACTACTTGAAAAAGGTTTCCAAGGTATTCAATTCAGTAGTAAACATGTTTAAAAGATTCCCATGTCTTGCAGTAAAGAAACAAATGAACTTTTCAGCTGTTCATGATACATTCAAGCATAGCAGAATTATTTCCTTTTACTGTTTAACACATTAAAATGAATTTGTTCTACAAAATAAATCAACCACAGATGCAAAAGAAGTTGATGAAGCAATTCACCCCTCCTGGGCTACGTCTGCTGGGTCCAAGGCTCCCAAATGGGTCAGTCCTCATTTTAATTAAATGCTCAAAATGAATTTACAGCTGAATAGAAGTCTCTACAGGTGAAATAGACTGTAAAATCGGATTCACAACACATGAATCCTTCAGGATTGACTGTTGGTTCACCTCCAATGGATACCTGCAACCTGATACAGTTCTCTCAATACTGGGCCCTAGTGTCTCCTAGAACTTTCATGGCTCCAAAACCTATGCAAATGACCTCTGATGGCTGAAAGACCTATGCCAATGGCTTCAGAACGTCCAAAATACCCAAAATAAAAATAAAAATCGTCCAAAATGACCTTTCCTAGCCAAAGTTATGGCCATTTAATGATAACTGTCAGTTTCCCCTAAAAGAACTCCAGCTAACTTTAGTGGAGCTCTGCCAATTATGGCGGGACTACCAAATTTGGCGCTCCGCCAAATAATCCACCAACTAAAACTGCAATTAACTAACCGCCATTTCCACATGTGACCAGGTTGATTGGTGGTTTGTGCCTCGGATTGCGCAATGGTGGTTAGATTTGGCCCATGGTTCTCGGCCCCAGGTCATATGGTATGGGGGGCTGGCCCCCTTATCTTTCCACCCATGCAGAAATTTAAACATTAAATATTGACTGTTTCCGTTGAATTACAATAATTGGTGTTGTGGCGCGTTGGTAAAACATTGGCCTTGTTGGAGATAGGTCGGGGGTTCAATCCACAACCCCACCAATTTTTAACATATGCGCTCCCCCTTGCTTACGTCACCTGAGCCACGTGGCAGCCTCCAGGATTGCCACATGGTGGCTGATGATTGGCCCGCCCAAAGGAATATTCCATGGAATATTCTTTTTTAATTTTTTTTTGAAAATGCAAAAATTAAGGTTTATTGGGCGATTTTGTGTTTGATGTAACGTTCACATACGGCGACCGTTTTTCGAACCATTTGCGGCGCCAGAATTGGGAGGACGAGCTCTATCTGGTCGTTGAGGTTCAAGCCAATTTTGAGAACTTTCAATTTTGAGAATTTTTCGACACTTGGGATATGAGCCCCTGATCATTTACCACCTAACCTGTCTGCCTACCCGTTTAACTACCACGCAGCTTCACCACCTGATCATCGTTAGATCTAACCACCCCAAATATAATGGCCCAAAATCAATCCACTCCCACCTCATCCTATAACTCTCGCAAAACCATCTCCTCCATCCATTCCCTTGATCCGATGGTCATTAACTCCACTCATCTAACCTGTCGATTCCCCCATGCACCCCACGTCCTTTGACCACTCCGTTCATCTGAAGGAAGGAGATGATCAACATGCTTGTACCAACCGTAGTAAAGCCTCAACAACCATGTTTGATAGGTAGTATGGCTCAGGGGAAAAAAGGGCACACACAACCCTGTAGCAGCATTTATCAGTTATGGAAACCTGCTGATACGAACACTCCAACTGCCTAAGGGGACAACATAGAACCTGAGAAGATCTAATTTGTCCATTACCACAAGTAAACATAGTCAGGGACTCCATCAAGCAGTTAAATGTAGTTGGTGGTCAATTATGACCCCTCCATACCTAAATAGCCCAAGTGCCCTATAATGTAAAATCTATAAATACCCAGAAACGAGATGTAATCAGGGTGGATGGTTGATGTTTTTATGTAAGGTTCAACTTCTGGAGACTGTGGATATTTTTCCACTTGCAGCGTCTTGTCTTCATTTTCAGCTAATACAAGCTTCTTTTGTTGTTAACTACTCACTTTCTATTTCCTCTCTACTCTAAGCTATGCCTAATATGATGTATTCTTGATATTTAAGGTTTAGCACTAGAAAGCTGTCATCCTATCTATGTATTAGATTGTTGAATATATCATTAAATAGGTTACCTAGGTTTCTTTCTATCTAGTGGCAAAGAGTTTTCATCCTGTCTGTGCATTAGTAGAATAGATTTACAAGCTTCGTACTAGTTGCAGCCAGCCATCACAAGGTCTTGTGCATTTGCTGGTGTGGTCAGTATTCTCCATATTCACCTTATCTCTAAATTGCGAGTAGTTGGTGGTCTAAAGCCTTGTAGTCTAGAGGTGTTCACGCATGTCTAGAGTGGAACAAAGTAGAAGTGGTTATCTGGCTTGAACAAGCATCATTCCTTCCATTCATCCATTGCAACAATAAGTTAAATTTATATGTTACCAGGCATCTCCGAACTACAACCTAGGAGAGTTTCTTGGAGCTCTAACAGTATCTATGTATGACATTGATTGACGAGATCATTATTAATTTATGTTGTATGTATGTGTACATATATCTATTTCAATGTCTAACAGGGTCATCAGGAATCATTGTTGTGGAGGAATGATTTCTTATGTAGGAGAATGGCATGAAGAGGTTCTTAGTCTCGCGAAGAATCAAGTGGAAGAGTAGCCATGAAAAATATATGAGGTTAGTGTCATGTGAATATGAATTTATATGCTTATATTATGCCTATTTTTATGTTATGATAGGTAACATTGAAGGATACACCAACTGAATGAAAGAAGCATGGTCCGTGACATGCTAAGACAAGCATGGATAAGACACAAGAAGCAAGGTTTATTGGTAAGGACAATGTGGTTTTGGATGTGTGGTACTACTATTGTGCATATACTATATATGTTGTACATTTTTCATATATGATGTGTGCACATGTTGTCTTGTGTATATATAGTGTGTGTACATGTTGTTTATGTAGTGTTATGTAAACAATGGTACAGATAGTGTTGTATGAATGCTACATATTCAATATTGGGTATAGATGGTGCTATGTACATGTTGGATAGGCAGTATTGTGTACACGTTGTACATTGGTGTAGTGTACATGTGGTGTTGTCTACACATTGTGCAAGTGTTACCGTGTGCATGTGATGTTGTGCACACATTGTGTAGGTGCATGTATTGTGTTATGGACTAGGTGTAGGAGTATGAGTTTCATTGTACATCAGGTATATGTGTACGAGTTGTGTTGTATACTAGGTGTACGTTTATGTATTTTGTGTTGTCACACATTGTTTGTGGATGTATGTCTTATGATGTACATTATTCATGTATATGTCCGTACACTGGGTGTAGGTGTATGTGTTGTATGCAAAGTATAGGTTCATGCATTGCATGATGTTGTATGGTGTGTGTGATTGTATGTGTGTGCTGCACTATGAATATGTTCACCTAGTGGGGGAGAAGGCACTGGGTGTTTGTTGGGTGTGGAAATTGATCCAGTGTGTGTATAGAAAGAAAAAAGGAAGAAATAAGGATCAATGAAGGATAAGTATCGGTATTGTATTTCAGTTTTAGTATGCATGTTATTTATGATTATGGTCTATGATGATTACATGTGATCTATGATTTTGATTTATGATGGTTATGTTTTGAGCTAACTTGATGTGATAATTTTATACATGTTGATTTGGTCAAACATGCTAGTTTGACTTGTTGTGATAGGAAGCAAACATGATTGAAAATGTACCTTATTAAGGAGTTACCAATGAGTTATGATTTGAAGTTATTTCAATTTATTTTGAATCTAATGGAAGTTATGTGCTTGGTACAGGAAGCACGGAAATGCCTGGTTGAGTGGTTAAAATCAACTGTAAGAATTAGCAGCAAAAAAAAAAAAAATCGAACATATAGTAGCATGTTGGTAAAGTATTCAGGAGCAGGGCCATTGTGGGACACTGGTACCCAATAGTATCCATTGATTTCCATGAGCATGCTATGACCAGTATGATGGTTTTAAGGTAGCAATATGCCTTGGTTGTTGTATCTTTCGATGCAGGGAAGCCTTGCCAACGGATGGACTACCCAAGATGGGGGTGCCAACAGAACTTGTAAGGCAAGTGATTGCGTGGAAGGGGTGATTGGATTCCTGAGGGACAATGTAGTAGAGAAGGGAAGGTCATAGATTGACTTGTTTTGGTCATTAGGATTGCTAGATGGAATCATATGCACATTGGGAGTGTGCCCTGGAAGAATGAGCCGGTAACGATTTGTTAAGAGGAAAAGTATCATAGGATTGTAACACTGGACATTGGATGCAGATTTGACTTTGCAATGGATTATGGACTTCCTGGGAAGAAGGTGAATCCTAGTATTACATTGAGAGTGGAGGTGTGAGCCTCTGGATTCCCTTGTTGATTGATATGGGTTTCGTATCCTTTATTTGATGGTTAATAAAATGTGTATATGTGTATATATGTATATAATTATAAATACCGTAATGATTTGTGTTATAAATCTCCAATATATAGTATGGTTTTTATCTAGCCATGTTGTCATGATGTTTTTCTTTTGAGTGGATCATTCATTGTAAATACTGCAACAAGATGTATTATAAATCTCCATGGGAATTATGTTTTTTTTTAGTGGTCTTGTTGGTTATAGGTGTCATTGAACACCAAGGACAGTGTTCCCCCAAGGGGAGGGTTCTATAACATCCCTGGTTAAAAATTCATGTAAAAATATATAGGGCCACGGTGATGGGACATGTATTCCAAGCTGAATGGTGGACAAGAAATCCTAGTGGGTGTTCATTTGGTTGTTTATGGTTAAGGAAATTGGCAAAGGCAATGGCAAAGGCATTAAAGAGGAAAAAAGGTATTTTGGCACATTTATTTATGAAAATAATGGAAATTAGGAGAAAAAGGAGTTGAAAGGTCATAGGTTGCATATGAGGATGAAAATTAAGGAAAATAATGGAAAATGAAGAAAATAGAGGCCTCATTCATAAAAAGGTTTCTAAGGACCAATTCGCAAGCTTCTTCCTTTCAGTGTGAATCTTTCGTCAGTTCATTTTTGGGAGCTCCCTCATTATTCTATCTCTCTGTCATACTCTTGGATACTTAGATTTTTCTTGGATCACTCTTGGAGGGTATGGCATGCTTGGATTCTTGGAGCAAGAGGGAAAAGGAAGAGAAGCAAAGCACAAGATGGCATCATCATCAATAGCTACATTAGATTGCTTGCAGATACCAAGTTTCATGTATGATTTATTCACTAGTTTTGGCATGCATGACACATGCATGTGGTTTCTTGGTTATGATCTATCATTGGCATGGAGGATGGTCGGGATTGATAGTGGATTGCCTAGCCTTTCCATTTCTTGGATAGCCATGATGATTGTGGGTTTACTTTCATTTATTTTTTTTAGTTGGTTCTCATGTTTCCTTAGCTTGGGTTGAGTTATTAGTCTTGGAAGCCTGGTTGAACAAACACTCTGGAAACCCTGTAACAGCTTGGGTTGAGTTACTAGTCATGGAAGCCCTGGTTGGACAAATGCTTTTGAAACCCTGTAACAGCTTGGGTTTAGTTACTAGTTCTGAAAGCCCTAGTTGGGCAAATTCTCTGCAAGCCCTTGGTGGGTTGAGTTACTAGTCCTAGAAGCCTTGGTTCAACAAATGCTCTGGAATCCATAGTAGAAGTTGTGGGTTAAGTTACTAGTTCTAGAAGCATTGCTTGGACAAATGCTCTAGAAGCCTTGTATGAGTTGTGGGTTGAGTTACTAGTTTTGGAAGCCTTGGTTGGAAAAATGCTTTGGAAGCCCTGGAAGGCTTGGATGGAGATCAATCTGATGATGGTTTTTTTTGGTGATATCCGACTGTGAGGTGGAATCATTGTTTGATGGGTTGAGGTGGATGGCCTCTGGAAGCCCTCGATGAGTTTTCATTGATGTGTTCTATGAGATCCCACATTCCTGCTTGGAATATGGCACACGGGTGAATGGTTGAAGAGAGATTTGGCTCAACCATTCTACGGCCGGGTGGAATGCATTAGTCCCATCATTGATTGGTTCATTGCATTTATTAATGAAAAAATTCATTCCCTTGATTTTCATGTGCAAATGTACTGATGTATATATGGGTTTTTATGGTTGATATGTATTGGTAAGCTAAATTGCTTCATTTTTTTACCCCTTTCCCACTTCAAAATCATAACCCTAGACCTATTTTTTAACCTTGTAACCTCCATATTCATGCACTATTCCAAGAATCATGCATTTTCCTTCACTAGCTTTATATTTCATATTTAAGGGTTAAAAATGTGCTTAATTAAATGTTTTTATATATTTTATACCTTTAATATTCTTTGCAACTAATATTTTCTTTCCTAAAGTATTTGGTAAGCAACATATTAAACATTTGGTTAGCATGGTCGAGTGTAGGTAGTATTCTTGCACCACTAGTGAATCCTAAACTTTCGTGACAGCCCACTACCTAACATTGACATATCATTCAGAATTGGTCATCATGAGTTGGTCTCAAAGTGGAGATAATTCAGGGATATGATGAAGATTAGGTTTCCAGCTGAATTCTCAAGTTTAGCATTTTGTTACAGCCAAAGGGTTTAGCGTGTAATATTATTGTTATTCTGTGACAACCAAAAGGCTTAGATTGTAACATTGAATGCAATTTGGTTATGTCCGTAGGCCTAAAAGGATGTATATAATGTAGGATTTAGATAGAAAATGGTAGCGAGCGATAGCTATAGAAATGATAATGTAATTGTGGTCTTTTGTAATTTTGCTGGTATCGCTCTCGTTTTGGGCTGGATTTGAACTCACCATGTACATTTTCTGATTTTTAATATAAAGGGTCTGCATCATGTCATTTCAATCCTGTGTTTTAATTCTGTGTTGATGCATCATTGAAAGCTGAGTTTCCAAGTTTCCTAAACAGGGAAACAAGCTAGCTGGCTAGGGCCCAACCAACCCAGCACATTCTCCTTCGCATTCTTCTTTCTCATTAAAGGTGTGTTGATTTCGTTTGATGCAAGATGTGAATTAAATAGATGTTTTCATTCTCTCCACAAAGTTCAGGTTTGATTTCATTCATAACTATTGTGTGACGGATCCGTGGTGTGCATGCTTAACTAAGTTTTTTTTATCCTTTTGTGATTTCTTCTCTTCAAAGCTTAGCATTATTTCTTCTTGGATCATGCAAGCACGTTATTCCTACACTAGTGCATTTATAGTTTTGAAAATTTATTTCTTTGGTTCATTATAGCAAAAGTATTTTTTTTCTTTTATGTCATAAGTGTCTTGATGCGTTTCTACAAGTGTGTGTTCATCGCTCCAAAGTATTATTGGTATCCTGAATTAGATATGCTATGGTAATTAAAGAATGAATGTTGTTATAACACATTAATCTATACCTTCACTTCATACTTTTCAGGGAAGGATCGAACTTCATATTTAATTATTTTGAAGTAAATCTTTCTGAATTAAGAAGGTTAAAAGGCAGATCAAATTTCTATGAATAACCATTACAGGGATAAAGCCTGTTGTCACAATTAGATGATTTCTTTAGTTGCATGAAGGAGTTCCTTGATTGAAGAAAAGTGTGCTTTGACTTTCTTATTTTGAAGTTAAGTTGGGTTGAAGCATATTTCTGCTTGTGGAAGTTATTTCAAAGTTCGGTTCACCTTTGCAAATTCTTTCCTTAAGTTAACACACTCTTTATTCTTTTATAAAAGAAATTTGAAAACTTGGTGCAGGAATCTTGTTCTGGTATAGGAATTAATATCCTGATATAGGAACATAGTGCTCTAGTCCTGAGGGCTCTAGTCCTGAGGCTTAGAGCACTTTCATGAGGACATAAATCTCCAGTACAGGTGTAACATATACTTCCAACATATAAACTTTGTTTTGATACTAGTGCAAGAATATTGCAGGAGTATAGGAATAACAACTTAGTGCAGGGAGAAAGATCTATAAAGAAGTCAGACATCTTTAAGGGTCCAGTTATTAATTTGACATAAAACTATATCGAAGATAGAAATAGATTTCCATTTCAATTAGTCAGGATTGCTTACAAGAGTTTGAGAGTTCCTTTCATTTATTCCTCCAAAAAAGTACTTTCTTTCACATTCCAGCACTAGAATTTCTTTGGTGTAAATTGTTAGGTGATATTTTCTTTTTGATTTTGCAAGGTTGTAATTAAGGAAGTAGGAATAGAGTTAGGAAAAGTTCATATCATTTATGGCATTTCCTATGCTTCACCTCTAAGTTTATGAAACCCCTGGGTTGACAATTAAGTGTTGAAGGAGTTTGCATAACCGTAATTCCTGCACCAAACATTTTGGCGTCATTGCCGGAGAGTCGATTTGAAATTGGTAAGAACTTTCCATTTTCTACAATAAGGGTAAGTCTGCTATTATTTTTTCCTGCAGTATGCTTCTATTATTTTAAGGATTTTATGAGTGATGATTTTTTATTCATTGCAACAATTGACAGATTCTTCTTCTTTACAAGCATTTGAATTTTTTTTTTGGATTTTATTTTTAAAATGAATGCCTAAGAAAGGTAGGGGTCTGAAGCCCAATAAGGGCCAAAAAAACACTGAAAATTCTGAAAAATCTTCTCATATTGGACCTTCTTTTGCAGGTAGGAAGTCCAAGAAAACCCAAACTCATCACACCGAAACAGTCCAATTGGATTCTAGAAACAGTGATTCAGGTGTGACACAACCCGAAAAGGGGAAGAAGGATGCTAACGGTGATCGGAAAGTCCAATTCAGCAATAGTCAACCTTCATATTCTAGAAGTGGTCCGATTGGAGGCACAAAAATGGATGATCATGAAGACCATGCATAGGGTACTGGAAAGAATTAGGTAAATTAAGAGCATTCCACTTTTGGAAAATGAAGAATATCTCACCTTCAGCTCTTCCACACTTTCATGGTAAGGTGCGTGAAGACCCACATTCATTTATTTTTGAGTTTGATAAATTATGTCAGAATTATGATTATTCTTTCCATGCCCAGAAATTAAAGTTGTTTCCTGCAAATCTTAAGGATTCATCCTTGCACTGGTTCATGGGACTAGGAGGAAACAATGTAAGTTCTTGGGAATAAATGGAGTATTTTTGAATAAATATCAAGAATGTTGTAAAACTAGAGAAATGCAGGACGAGATCTTCACCATTGTACAAGGTGATGATGAGACTTTGGAGGATTACTTAAAGAGATTTCTATATATACTCCAAAGGTACAAACACAAATTTGATTTAAGTACTATTTGAACCTTGTTCCCATGAGGACTTACTGAGGATTCTAGACATAATTTGATTTTGTTAGGACAAGGAGACATTACTCAAAAAAATTTTGAACAAATTTGTGATTTGTGCGGGAAGTTCTCATGAAATCAATCTAGGTCCACTAGAGGAGGTCAAAGAAAAACTAACAAACTGAGATCTACAGATGTTATTATCATTAGCATGGAGAATAAAATGGACAACATGAAAATTCAAATAATGAATACTATTAGGAAACAAATAGATTCCTTGAAATTTCAACAAAAACTAGAAAAAGAACAAGAGTCATTGTCTATTTTTTGTCTAAAATGTAGGAAAAATCATCCTTTAAGAGAGTGTCCTACTGATACAAAATGTGCTAATAAATGTGTGATCTGTGCACAAAACCTTGCCACCGACAAATGCCCCTCCATACCTGGATTAAAATTTATACTTGAAGGAGATCATTCTGAGCTTAAGCTGTTACATGCCATGGGACCATGAAGGAATTGGCCACATGTGAAGGTATGGTTTCTGAACCACATTTTTATGTTTATAATGCATCTCCATATTCCTATTATAATAATAATAATCACTCTCAAAATTCGCAGAACATAAACCATTTTCACCATGGACATTCCTCTCAACCTTGGCAACAAGGATGGATAGGGCCAAACCATTCATATAATTCCTATCCTACTCAGATGCCATCATATCCTCCTTCATATGAATTGTTAGCCTCCTGCTGCAGCAGGTTACTCATATTTCATGATGGACATTTTTACAAGCCAAATATGTCATACTTTGCATGCTGTAATGCTCCATATTTGCTAATAGACACCAAAGAAAGAGGCCATGAAAGTGTGCAAGTCAAAGTTCATCTGCTGCATTCCAATTTTGAAGAATTATTCCATTTTTGAAGACTTTCCATGCTAAAGGGAGGTCCAAATAGCTTAATCTTGGTCTCCCTAGGATTCAATTTCCTATTTTAGAATATAGAGAATGAATAATCTGTCCAAACAGCTTAATCTTGGCAGATTCTTAGACAGGTAGAGAAGCAAAGGAGCCCAACTCTTTAATCTGGGCCCTTGGAAGAAATAAGGGTAGTCTGTAGATAGGAGGATAGAAAAAGAAAAGTTGAAAAGCTGGGTATGCAAGTCTAAGTGCACCCAAACCAAAAAGAAGAAAAAATGTTAGATAAGTAGGATGGGTAGGTAGATTTATGGTTGCAGAATCATTGATTATGATCAGTTTTGTGTTTTCAAAAGTTATATCCATTCGATCAGTATAGCAAGGCAGTTCCCATTTTGAAGGACTTCAAGTGAGGCATGTCTAACTTCCCCTTCTTCTCTCCCCTAAATCATTTACTAACTCCCCCTAGAGAGGTCAAGATCTGCTTGATAACTCTCCTTTTCATCATTTTCACAAAAATTCACCCTGGTCAAGATCTCCTTTACTCAAGCAATATTCATACTTTCTTTACGGATCATTGCTTCCTTTAAAAGGCCTAAGATTCACATACTTAGTGCTTTCTTATCACTAGTCATATTAACCGCTAACCTTACTATATAGCTCCCTATATATCTCCTCATCCCCTATTTTTAACTATGTTAATAACTCCCTTATATATTTATCCCCTCCCTTTGGTTGAGAAATAACCATAAGTACACTTGGGAATTGCTAATTTTGTCTGAAACATAGCAAGAACCCTCATCTTCCCCCTTCAAAACCATCTTCCAATACAGTGGGCTCCTTCCAAAGCATGTAATTCTCTCTCTTAAGGTTATCAAACCCCTTCCGAGGCCGCAAATAATCTTCAAAACCATATATTCCCCTCCTCCGATCACAAACAACCCTTGCCGATTGCCTTAACATTCTTCCGATCCTGGTGAACCCTCTCCGACGTGATTATCACAATCAGAGGTCGCAAGGGTATTATGGCTCGCTGTTGTTTCCTCTCGATGGACGTTTCACTGCTGAGATTTCGCAATCGGCGTATCGCAAATACCATATGCCACATATATACGTCCCTCCCCCATTAGCCGATGCGATATCGCTAGTTGGCGATCGGCGATCGCAAGGGTCATGCGCGCGAAATACATGCTGCTTCCTTTGCTCCGATGCAACATTGCCACTACATCAAGAGAGCATATCGCTTCACAAACACTTCCTCACCGCATGCCTCTATTTATTCACGTATTTTGTTTAAAATACGATTTATCATTAAAAACTCGCTTCACTAGAAATTCATCGCAAATTCGCAGCATTCTAGTTATTACTATTGCATCACAAAAATACATAAGGCGCCACACCATCCAATACCCTGCTACGTCATCCTGCCATGTCACCCGTTGACATCATCCACCATACTAGGAGCTGCTGCTGACGTCACCCACTAAAGAAAGGAGCGCAAGCACAAAAAAGCATCTTAGGAGGCCCCGATTCAAATTCTGAGGCATTTTTTGATGCGCGATTAGTGCCTAGCGCTAATCGCGCATCGCTACAGGAAATAGGCCGAAATGGAAAATCTTTAGGGAATCTTTTGATTCCTCGGCCAATTTTGCACTGAAAAGGGCTGTAAAGGCCCGATTTTCCAGTTTGGATCGTAGCGGAAGACAGAGAGAGACCCTGTTTAGGAATTAATGAGTATCAGAGCAAATGCAGAGCCAAAATCCATGTCAAAGAGTATCAGTGTTGCGGAGAAGTGTATCAAAGGAGGTTTTCTCAGGGCTCGAGGCAAATCAAGCATTGAAAGAAAGCCCTGAAAGTCAAGGAGCAGTTAAGGAACCACTCAAAGCTCACCAACACAAATGACTACACATTAAAGCTCACAGGAGATCAGTGGACCAAAACTCAATGCACAGTTATTACAGAACCACTGCACCAAGCCACAGAGGAAAACACATTAATTCATTTTTTGATCCAACTGCCACTGGCGTAGCCCAAAGAAGATTTACTTGCATTTAATTCCAGCATAAGTTAGGTTTAGAAAGTTTTCTTCCTGCAAACCTGTTTAGGTCGGTTGTAATAAATAACTTTAGATATTTTGCTTATATATACCACCCTGAAAAATGGAGTAGGGGTTGGTTGGTTATTTGATCTTGGTTGTGTTAATTTGTTCGTCGAGCAGAGACTCGCACTGTATATGTGATAATTTCTATAATCAAAGATTGCTTGAGAGTTCGGAGGATGAACTGTGCGCTGTGTTAACTTGGATGAAGAGTGATTGTGGAATTCTTGTGCTTCTACATGGTTCAATATGTGTTCTTTAACTCTGTATAGTTTCTTATGTTTGTTTTATCGTCTATGTTTCACCATCTAAAATTACAGAAAGAAAGAATAGTTTATGATTAGCTTGGCAACTCCCTATGCTCAATTTCTGTGATTTCTGCATGTTTTCATTAGGAACAGCTATGAATATGCATACTTAAATGATCATGTTTACACTGTTTCCTTTCACATATGAATGTTAATTTAGGAATTCTTAATTGCTCCTAGATAACCATTCATTCACCTTCCTTCTCTGTCAACTAGTGAAAGTTTCTTAATTGCCTTCCGCCTCTGACTTTCATCCCATCTTTTCAGCAAATCGGTATTGTTTCATGTGTAGCTATCCTGCTCTATAATCCTCTTGTGACCAAGAAAATGAAACAGAAAGCCTTAATCCATGACTCCATCCCCAATGGTTTGAAACTTATCACACAATCCCTTGCCTCTCTGCTTGAATGCAACTTCCTTCCATTCAAACTCCATCCAAACTTGACAAAACCCACTGAATCCAATAGCTAGCCTAAAATCATCATCAGCAAAGCTAAATTATTAAGAGAGAGCCCTCTCTAATTGCAGGTAGGCTATAACCTGCAATCCAAAGATTGGTTTGTGGTTACCTCAGCCGTATCCCTTCAGGAGCTTAGGGACAACCTGAGTGATAACATAATGGCGACTCCATTGGGGAATTTCTCAGATAATCTCACAAAACCAGTCCGAAGCTCCACAGAGGAAGAAACCAACCTATAAAAAGTCCGGTTTACCTGTGTTCTTACAAAAATTCCAAAAAAACAAGTTAGAAGTTGGCTCCCAAGAAGCATTTGCGTCATACAAGGTCAAATCCTTATTTGAATCCCCAGCTGTTTTTGAAAACCCCAATATAATCCCCAAAATCCTTAGGAAACAAGAGCAGCAAGAAGATTTTGTTGATACTATTCCCAAGACAGTTCAGCTGAGTAGTTTTTCAACCCCTGTTAAGGTTTTGTTCCGTTCAAACCCTTCTTTCCCGTGTTCAACATCCATTTCCCCAACTTCTGTGTCCACACCTCCATTCACTGCAAATACCACCACTACTCCTATTACCTCGATTGTTCATGTTATCCCAATCACTCCAGTCATTCCACTTATCCCTATTATTCCCCTTATCCCCGTTAATATGGCTAATAGATACGCGCCCTTATAGTTTCTTGCTAATCCCGGGGCTATGCCTCTGGATTATCAGACAAAGATTACCTATTTCGATGGCACAAATTCCTGCACAACCCTACTGCATACAAAGAAAATGCAGGATTACTTTGAGAGTTATGAGATTGATGATGACAGTTAAGGATGAAGATTTTTGTCCAAATTTTGATAGGTGATGTCAGAACCTAGTTTAGAGCGCTTACACCTAACTCCATACTAAACCCAGAAGCCTTATACCAGACATTTATCAATAGATGGGAGAAAAAGAAAGACCCATTGCACATATTATCTGAGTATGATACTATCAAAAGAGGACCTCAAGAGGCTTTCTTGGACTACTGTGTGAGGTTTAATAATGTCTACAATGCAATACCACAAAATTTAAGACCACCACCTGATCTTGCTTTGTACAAATTCCTTGATGGTTTCGATGCTGAAATGGCATATCAATTAAGGGAAAGAGCCCCTCAAAGCTTCGCAGAGATGCAAGATGTTGTTGTTAGTGTGGAGGCAAATCTGATTGCCAAAAGAAATAGAGCTAGAACTGAGAGAAGAACCACCTTCAAGGAAGAACCCTCAGCTTTAGATCAAAAACTAGATGCTATCATTAATGGCATGCATAAGCTAGGAGATAGAGTAGAGAGTGTTGAGAGAAAATCATCATGGGAAGCACAACAGACCAACACTATAAGGAACCCGAACTTCAGGAAAAATCAGACCGCAAACGCTAGAAGGGCTAGTCCCGACCATGATATTAGGCCTCCTTTCCAAGAAAACTATGCAGAGGCATCCACATCCAGTGAGCCCATAGATGAGGCTCACATGAACCTGATATATTCAAAAAACGAACATCAAATCTTTCTCACTAAACAGGACCGAGACTACCCTGATGTAAAAAAATTTCAGACCAAGTCGGGAGAGTCCTTTGATTTCAAACAAGGTTATGATTCTGCGGTGTACGAGGTGCACAAACAATATAAGTTGAGAACAACGACCATTGATATCCCTGCACCTAGCAGAACAAAGCATAGTAAACAACCCAATAAAATCAAAGACAATGTTGTCATAACAGAACCAGTTGATATTGCTATCACAAACCCACATCAGGTAACTGTAGAGGATATAACAGACATTGAGCCTCCTATTGATCAGCCTCTATCTCCCTCTCCCTCAAAGGAAAATCTGAATGGCACTCCAAAAAATCTTCCCAAAATAGAAATACCACAAATTATCATTCACCATAACGCTAGCATTCAGAAAGAAAACACCGAAAACACTTTCGACAATGAAAAAACTGCTACTGCTAATGCAAGAATTCCATTGGATAAACCATTTAACTTAGAAGCAGAAATTGGAAAGCTCAAGATATCCATCCCCCTTTCAGAACTTGCCAAACATGATGTATATAGGCAAAAAATTCAAAGGTCACTTCAACTACCAGAGGTCAGGGATGATGTAAATGTTTTAGATGATACCCCTAAGCTGCTGTTTGGTCCAAAAGTTAACGGAAAATCAACATATGGACCTATCCCACCCTTTTATGTCAGTCTACACATACATGACAAAATCTTGCATAATTCTATGTTTGACTCAGGTGGCTCGCATAACCTTATGCCCAAAGCTGTAATGGAAAAACTAAACCTTGATGTCACAAGACCCTATAAAGATCTATACTCCTTCGACTCAAGTCAAGTCAAGTGTTTAGGCTTAATCAAAGACCTGTGTGTGTCTCTAGTCCAATTTCCCAACAAGACAATCCTAATGGACGTAGTAGTTGCTGACATACGGACAAAATATGGCATGCTCCTATCAAGATCATGGGGAGCAAAACTACAAGGATCCCTTTAACTTGACCTCTCTTATGCCACTATATCTGTCTTTGGGAAACCAAAGAGACTGTATAGAGAAACACTGATGAAGTATGTGGTAAGCAGTGAGGAAAAGCCCCAAAATTTTCCAATTTACTCAATCCATTTTGATATGGATTCTTTTATTTTATTTAATGATGGCACCAACCCTCCAACTGATGAGAAGCCTTTAGCCTTAGAACAAGAAACATGCATCAATGAGAAATTAGTTGCCAATGCCCATGAAATTGTCACAACAGTTAAGGAAACTAGTAAACAAGAAGAACCTCCCGAAATAGAAATTGTAAGTCTGCCCAATCCTCAAATAAATGAAACTCTTAATACAAACCTCAAACCAGAAATCACATGGTATGTAGAGTTTGATGGTTCTGTCAATAAGTTAGGAGCAGGGGCAGGGGTATGGATTTACAATACACAAGATAATCATGCAGAAGGCCATGCCTATAAACTAAATTTTAGATCTACAAACAACATGGCAGAGTATGAAGCCCTCCTCTTAGGCCTAAAATTGTTCAAAGTCCTAGGAGCTACAAAAGGGTCCATTCTAGGTGACTCCGACTTGATTATACAACAAATGAAAGCAAACTTTGTTACCAATGATAATAGAATGAGAGCTTATAGGACTACTGCCACAGAAATACTCAAGTCTTTCAATGAATCCAAGCTTGCCAAAATTTCAAGAGACCATAATATTCATGCTCACAGCCTAGCAACTTTTGTCAGCACATGCAAGCTTCCCTTTGAACCAAATCACCATTTCACTGCTGCGATAAAACATAGACCCTCGGTCCCCAACAATGTTAAGGATTGGCAAGTGTTTCAAAATGATGCCCAGATTAACAATTTCCTCTCTCTTGAGGGCGAATTTTTAAATACAAACGTTGACATGGATGCCATGAACGATTCCCAACAGCTAATAGAAGAAAATCAGTAGGCTGTAACAACTGCAATAGCTAAACAAATCCTTAACCCAACTGTTTTTTATAACACAAACATAGAACAGTTGAAACAAATATGTTTAGAGGAAACATCCAAAAGAGAGGATGAGTTTATTGATCTAAAGAGTAATTTTCTACCTGCTGGCCTTACTCCATTAGAAGACATGTTCGATGAAAATGATGTGCCCAAAAAGCCAAAAATGGAGCCTTTAAATGCTGCTATAGAAGAACACAACATAGGGACAACAGAACAACCCAAAATGATTAAGTTGTCCAAAAATCTGCCCCCTGATCAAAAACCAAAATATGTGGATTTGTTCAAAGAGTTCCAAGATGTATTTGCTTGGAGTTATGAGGACTTGAAGTCCTATGACACCTCAGTGATCCAGCATACTATTCCCTTAAAACCAAATCAAAAACCATTCAAACAGAAACTTAGGAGAATCAACCCCATGCTTCTTCCCCTCATTGAAAAAGAAATAAAGAGAATGTTTCAAGCAGGTATCATTGCACCGATCAGATTCTCTGAGTGGGTATCTAATTTAGTTCCCACAAGGAAGAAATCAGGAGAGATAAGACTGTGTGTAGACTTGAGAAATTTAAATCAGGTCTCTTTAAAAGACCACTACCCTTTGCCCAAAATGGACCATATTCTACAAAGAGTAGTGGGATCATCTAGAATTTCTTTACTGGATGGATTTTCAGGTTTTAATCAGGTACTTGTTCACCCAGATGACCAAGACAAAACAACCTTTACCACACCGTGGGGAATATTTAAGTATGTTAAGATGCCTTTCGGACTAAAGAACACTGGTGCTACCTTTCAAGGGGAAATGGATATTGCATTTGCCAAGGAGATACGTGATTTCCTTGTTGTTTACCTTGATGACCTAACCCCTTTCTCCAAATCTAACCAAGAGCACCTTAAGCACCTAAGGCAAATTTTCATGACATGCAAGAAATATGGCATTTCCCTGAATCCAAAGAAGTCCCTGTTTGCCCTTGAGGAAGGCAAGCTTTTAGGCCATATCATATCAAAGGATGGGATTAGAATTGATCCTGAAATAATTCAAGCTATCCTCCAAATCCCATATCCAAGAAACGTAAAAGAGCTGCAAGCATTCCTTGGAAATATCAATTTCCTAAGGAGATTTATCCCAAACCTAGCCGAGCTAATAAGGCTACTGAGAAATATGTTAAAGAAGGATGCAAAGGTAAAATGGTCTCTTGAAACCAAGCAGGCTTTTGAGAGTATCAAAACTGCCCTGACTCAAATGCCTGTCCTCACCAGTCCACAATTCGACAAAGATTTTATCATCTTTTCTTTTGCATCTGAGCATACCATAGCTGTTGTCCTTTTGCATAAGGATGATCAAGGTAATGAAAAGCCAATTGCTTTCTTCAGCCGAGCTTTAAGAGATGCACCCTTGAAATATCAGATTATGGAAAAACAGGCTTATGCCCTGGTTAAGGCCATCAAAGACTTCAGAATTTACATCTTATACTCCCATGTGATTGCCTATGTCCCAAACTCTGTTGTAAAAGATATATTAACTCAAGAGGGACTAGAAGGTAAAAGGGGCAAGTGGATTGCCAGCATTCTTGAATACGACATTGAGATAAAACCTACCAAGCTGGTAAAAGGACAAGGGTTAGCCAAACTAATGTCCGAAACAAATTTCCAAGCCTTAGACATTAATCAACTGGACAATGAACCGGAGCTGGCGACTCAACAGATCAGTGAAAACTTCTTGCGATCCCCATGGTATGCTGATATTTGCTTTGTATTGTTAAACCTGTGTGCTGCCCCAGGATTTTCCATGACCAAGAAAAGATTTTTAAGGATGAAATCATCAAAGTTTTGTGTCATAGATGGTGCTTTGTTTTGGAAAAATCATGAGGGAATATTGCTTAATTGTTTAACTGTGAATGAAACTAACATCATCATGAAAGAATTCCATGCAGGGGACTGTGGAGGACACCTATATTGGAAGTCCACTGCTGACAAGATTTTAAGGGCTGGTTATTATTGGCCCTCTCTATTTGCAAATGTCAAGAAATTTGTTGTTTCATGTCACAAATGCTAAATTTTTGAAGGGAAAAGAAAATTGCTGCCTTTTCCCCTTAAGCCCATTTCAACCAAAAAGCCTTTTCAACAATGGGGTCTTGACTTCATTGGAGAAATTCATCCCTCTTCCTCAGGCCAACACAAGTGAATTTTAATAGCCACTGATTATTTCACCAAGTGGATTGAAGCCATCCCATGTAGACAAGCCAATGACTCCACCATTATCCAATTCCTTGAGAGAAATATCCTTTCCAGATTTGGTTGCCCTGAGAAGATCATCACTGATAACGTTGTTGCCTTCAAATCAAAAAGATGATCAACTTTTGCCATAAATTCCACATTACCTTGGGCCACTCTACAACGTACTATCCTCAAGGTAATGGTTTGGCTGAATCATCCAACAAAAGCCTCATCAATATCATAAAGAAACTGCTGGAGGAAAACAAAAAGAATTGGCATAGGAGGCTCACACATGCTTTGTGGGCCGATAGACTTTCAACCAAGAAATCCATTGGGATGAGCCCTTATGAGCTAGTATACGGCATGGAGGCGAGATTTCCTTCATCTTTGGGCATTCCTACTATCAAACTGTTGCAGGAGATTCGGGCTGAACTGAATGACATGCAGAGAAGAGTTAATCAGACCATTCACCTTCAACAAACCAGAGAGCAAGTGTATGATAGAGCTCAGATGTTTCAAGAGAAACTCAAAAAGATGTTTGATAAGAAAGCTAAAGCAGAGGATTTCTGGGTTGGTAGCAAAGTTCTAAGGTGGGATTCACGAAGGGAGACAAGGGCAAGCATGCCAAGTTCGATTTTTTGTGGAAAGGGCCATACACTATCAGTGCAGTGCAAGGCAATAACACATATTTCCTCAAGCCGCTAGATGGCAGCACAGCTGAAGAAGGTCCTGTTAATGGCCGAATGTTAAAACATTACCATGATCCCTTTTGATCGAAAGAATAGGCAGTGTTATTTTTTGTACATAAATGTTTGTATATATCAGCATTTTATTTTATTTTGTAACATTCCAGATGCTAAAGCACGTAGAATAAAGTAGGTTGTGCTTCACAGTTCACTAGCAAATTAGGTGATGGAAAGTGTTGTTTTCAATCCAAAATTTCAAATTAATCCAACAGTCAGCACTAAGAAGTTTCAAAGCACATCAATAACAGAAGATCAAGGCAGTCTGACCTGCTGTTCTTGGCTTCTCACAAGGAGAAGCCATCCCCAAGTGGAGCCACTGTTAGCCTCCTATTGTAGCAGGTTACTCATATTTCATGATTGAATTTTTACAGGCCAAATATGTCATACTTTGCATGCTGCAATTCTTCATATTTGCTCACGGTCACCAAAGAAAGAGGCCATGAAAGTGTGCTAGTCAAAGTTCATCTTCTGCATTCCAATTTTGAAGAATTATTCCATTTTGTAGACTTTTCTTGCTAAAGGGGTGTCCAAACAGCTTAATCTTGGTCTCCCTAGGTTTCAATTTCCTGTTTTAGAATATAGAGAATGAATATCTGTCCAAACAGTTTAATCTTGGCAGATTCTTAGATAGGTAGAGAAGAAAAGGAGCCCAACTATTGAATCTGGACCCTTGGAAGAAATAAGGGTAGTCTGTAGATAGGAGGACAGAAAAAGAAAAGTTGAAAAGTTGGGTCTGCAAGTCTAAGTGCACCCAAACCAAAAAGAAGAAAAAATGTTAGGTAAGTAGGCTGGGTAGGTAGCTTTGTGGTTGCAGAATCGTTGATTATGATCAGTTTTGTGTTTCCAAATGTTATATCAATTCAATCAGTATGACAAGGCAGTTCCCATTTTCAAGGACTTCAAGCGAGGCATGTCTAACTTCCCCTTCTTCTCTCCCCTATATCATTTACTAACTCCCCTAGAGAGGTCAAGATCTGCTTGATAACTCTCCTTTTCATCATTTCCATAATAATTCACCCTGGTAAAGATCTTCTTTACTCAAGCAATATTCATACTCCCTTTACAGATCATTTCTTCCTTTAAAAAGCCTAAGATTCACATACTTAGCGCTTTCTTATCATTGGTCATATTAACCGCTAACCTTACTATATAGCTCCCTATCTATCTCCTCATCCCCTATTTTTAACTATGTTAATAACTCCCTTATATATTTATCCCCTCCCTTTGGTTGAAAAATAACCATAAGTACACTTGGGAATTGCTAAGTTTGTCTGAAACATAGCAAGAACCCTCATCTTCCCCCTCCAAAACCATCTTCCAATACAGTGGACTCCTTCCAAAGCATGTAATTCTCTCTCTTAAGGTTATCGGACCCCTTCCGAGGCCGCAAATAATCTTCAAAACCATATATTCCCCTCCTCCGATCACAAACAACCCTTGCCGATTGCCTTAATATTCTTCCGATCCCGGTTGACCCCCTCCGACGCAATTATCCCAATCGGAGGTCGCAAGGGTATTATGGCTCGCTGTTGTTTCTTCCCAATGGATGTCCCGTCGATGACATTTCGCAATCAGCGTATCGCAAATACCATATGCCACATATATACGCCCCTCCCCCATTAGCCGATGCGATATCGCTAGTCGGCGATCGGCGATAGCAAGGGTCATGCGCCCAAAATGCATGCCGCTTCCTTTGCTTCGATGCGACATTGCCACTACATCAAGACAGCATATCGCTTCGCAAACACTTCCTCGCCACATGCCTCTATTTATTCATGTATTTTGTTTAAAATACAATTTATCATTAAAAACTCACTTCACTACAAATTCATTGCAAATTCGCAGCATTTTAGCTATTACTATCGCATCGCAGAAATACATAAGGCGCCACACCATCCAACACCCTGCCACATCATCCTACCATGTCACCCGCTGACGTCATCCACTATACCAGGAGCTGCTGCTGACGTCACCCGCCAAAGAAAGGAGCGCAAGCACGAAAAAGCATCTTACGGGGCCCGGATTCAAATTCTGAGGTAGTTTTCGATGCGCAATTAGTGCCTAGCACTAATCGCGCATCGCTACGGGAAATAGGCCATATTGAAGAATCTTTAGGGAATCTTTTGATTCCTCGGCCAATTTTGCACCGAAAAGGGCCGAAAGGGCCCGATTTTGCAGTTTGGATCGTAGCAGAAGACAGAGAGAGACCCGGTTCAGGCCTTAATGAGTATCAGAGCAAATGCAGAGCCAAAATCCACGTCAAAGAGTATCAATGTTGCGGAAAAGTGTATCAGAGAAGGTCTTCTCAGGGCTCGAGGTGAATAGAACATTAAAAGAAATCCTCAAAAGTCAAGACGCAGTTAAGGAACCACTCAACGCTCATCATCACAATGACTGCACATTAAAACTCACATGAGATCAATGGACCAGAACTCAAAACGCAGTTATGACAGAAGCACTGCAACAGGTCTTCAAAGACACCATATTAACTCATTTTGATCCAGCTGCCTTAGGCGCAGCTCAAGGGATGTTTACTTGCATTTTATTCCATCACAGGTTTAGGTTTAAAACACCTTTCCCCGCAGACCTGTTAAGGTCGGTTGTAATAAAAACTCTAGGATATTTTACCTATAAAGAGGGCCCGAAACAATGTAACTAGGGGGGTTGGTTAGTTGATATTTGTTGGTTGATGTTTTGTTTGAGCTAAGACTCGCACTATATACCTGATAATTTCTATAATCAAAGATTTCTAAAAGCTTGGAGGATGAACTGTTGGATGCATTGCTAATGGTTTTGAAGAGTGAAGGATGGAATTCTCGTGCTGTTATATGAAACAATAAGTTTTTCTCACCTCTGTAATTTTTCAATTTTAAGCTCAAGTCACGGAACAAAAGTTCAGTTTAGAATTTTCTTTGATGCACTCTACGCTCAGTTTCTGTGCCTTTTAAATGTTTTCCTCTTGATTTAGTCATAAATATGAATTGCTCATGGCTCATATTTACTCTAACTCACCTATGAATAACTGTTATTTAAGAATTCTTAGCTGCTCTTAAGTATGGTTCTTTCATGTTCCCTTCGCTAAACTGATTGAGAGATTCTTTGCTGCCTCTCATTCCTTAGCCCTCAACACATCCGTATTCAGCTCGAATATTGTTTCATGAACAGCTATCTTGATCCACCTTTCTCTTGTGACCAAGAAAACGCACCATCAGTTGCACTCCATGACTCCACGCCCAATGGTTTGAAATTTATCTTACTATGCCTTGCCTCTTTTCTTGAAGACATCTCCCCTTCACCCAAGCCTTCCTTCCACCCAAAAAAAAAATCCACTGAACCCAATAGCTAGCCTAAAATCATCATCAACCAAGCTAAACGTTAAGAGAGAGCCCTCTCTGATTGCAGGTGGGCTAGAACCTGCAATCCAAAGAATGGTTTGTGGTTACCTCGTTCGTATCCCTTCAGGAGATTAGGGACAACTTAAGTGATAACACCAGGATGGAATTTTCAAGCCATAGATGTAAATATCTGCTCTAGTGGCATTTCCCTAGGATATAATCCATGCTCGATAAAGTTGATTAGCACTTGAGGTGGCATTGGATTTATAAGGGCAGATATGTTCTCTACTGAACTGGGAACTGATATCATACTGATAAATGTCTATAGGCCCTGCCACCATCAGGAGGACTTCTAGGAGCATCTTCTGACATCCAATATCCTGCAACCAGATAATATAATTTTGGATGGAGACCTTAACCTCTCTCTTGGTTTTTCTGATTCATGGGGGCACCATGCCCAAGTCAATCCTCTATTAGCCTTCTTCAAACACCTCCTAGAAATCCACAATTTCATCGACATCCCTTCTACAAAGTTAGTCCTGACTTGTAGGAATAGAATATGTGGGGAGAATAGTCTTTCCAGAATGCTCGATCACTTGGTCATCAAGGAGCGATTCCTAGAGAGAGGATATACATACCACCAGTGGTTTGGCTCAGAAGGATTATCATGCCACTTGCTAATATACCTTGATATTCGGGGAGATATAAGTAAACCACGATGCCCATTCAATTTCAAATCCACCTAGTTGAAGGATAATTCCTATATCCACCTTGTCACAGACTTTTGGAAGGCCCACCCACTTGCTGACAGAAGGAACATCACTAATGGTTTCATTGACAACCTAAAATAACTAAAGAAGCTATCAAAGATTTGGGCTCATAGCAAGAGGATACAATAAGAACAAAATCTAAGAGACATTGAATTAGAAATTGTTGATATGGAGGATAAAAGTGGGGGACTCTTCCCATCAAATGATTATAGGGATAAGCTCACCGCCTTAATAACCACGAGGTTTTTCCTTCTAAAAAAATAGAAGTTAGGAAATTAAAAAGAAAAATTAATGTGGTTTTATTTTTTGGGTTTTGCCAAATTGTTTTTCATTTTTATTTTTTCCAACTTTGTTTTTTTTCAAATCACTTTGTCAATCATATATACAATTGATAAAAAAAATTATAATTAAAAGATATAGTTCCTACTATAATCAAAATCATATATAAAGTCATTGCCAATAAACTCTTGGTTTGATTTAATAAATCATATATAATGTTGTTGTGGATATAACTCATTAGTTTGATATAATAATCCATAGATTTTAATGGAAGCAAATGGCATTATCACTTCAAATTCCACCTGCTTAGAATATCTTTACTAACCTACTTTATCATAAGTTGATTTTCTTTATATAATAATATTTGTATTAAATTAAACAAAATGACAATTTTAATCAAATATCCTACAAATAATTTTTATTTTTAACAAATATAGATTTTTATTTTTAGAATAATTCTTATTCCTAACAAATTTTATTTCAAAATAGAAATTCAAATTTCAAATATTATTTTTTATTCTAAAAATATTTAGTTTAATATTTTTTGTTTTACTTTTTTTTTTTTAATTTTCAAATCTAATTAAGAGTGGAAGCATTTTCACTATAATCTAGTATAAAAATAATATTTTGAAAAATTAGATTCCTCTTCAAAATAAATTTATATTAATCTCTACCAATTCTTATCATAAACCTATTAATATATATTACTAAATTAATATTAATATATATTAATAAGGCCAAGGGTTAATTAACTAGGTGGACTCCCAATTGTTGAGTACCTCACCGATTATTAATATATATTACTAAATTAATATTGTCGTTATAGGCGCTGCTATTCTCCCATAATTCTTAACAAACTTGCGATAATACCCTGTCAACTCGAGAAATTCTTGCAAATGCTTTATGGATGTGGGGATTTTCCATTCCTTAATGGATTTGATTTTGCTAGGGTCTACCTTAACTCCTTCATGAGATAAAATATGACCCATATATTCCACCTCTTGTACTCCAAAGAAACATTTGGATCTTTTTCCATATAATTGTTTTTCCTCCAATAGTTGTAGCACCCTGTCAACATGTTCAAAATGATCCTTCCAAAACTTGCGGTAGATTAGTATATCATTAAAAATACTAACACAAATTTTCTAAGGAAGGGTTTGAAAATGGAATTCATCAAACCTTGAAATGTAGAAGGTGCATTGGTAAGGCCAAAA
>APFE031000892.1:141029-211627 GCA_000404065.3 Pinus taeda | reverse complement strand
ATCCAAGTAGGTTTCTTTTACCCACTTGTTAATTACAACTAGGAACCTGCAGTGTAGCATTGTTTGATTGTTGCTAGACCCCTGTTGGGCTAGTAGGGATCGCCTCTATCCGTAGAGGGGATTTACCTCTCCAACACTATGGACGAACAGAACTGATCAGCGAGATTCAGGAGATAGGCGGGAGGATGGGGTCACCTAAACCAGCTACACTTTTCGGTTTTGGCTGCTCTCCAAAACTTTGATCACTCTCGGTTGAATGGTGAAGGTAATAAATCGGGCAACACTATAGATCTGGTTGCCTGTTTGCATTGGACAAAGCGGGTTTTCGACGGAGAATCCAGGCAGAAGGCTCAGAAATTTTCGCGGGCATGGTCAGAAGGTCATCACTTGGCGACAGAGCGCTCTGGTTTTTCCGCGAAACTTCGGATACAAAACCACAAATGGTATATCGGATGGGATAAGAATAGTTTCTAGTTTTTTGTCTTGTGCCTCCGATTCCACTCAGCCTGTGACACGTTGCGGCGAGAGGTGAGAGAAAACCGCCCTCATCGAATGGTTAACCCCCGCGCTTCTCGTCCGCCCGATATCCACGATGGTCGTTGGATCGGTGTTGAGTAATCAATGGTGGGGATTGGTTCGTGCTTGTTGCTCGAGAGATCCGGACCCAAATTTTTTAGTGAACTCAACCTTTAGCTGTTGTTGGGTCCGATTGTTGGTTGTAGAGTGGTCCATTGTGGGTCCCTTTGTGGACCCTCGGTGGGATGCTTGCAGGTTTTTTGTGGGCCTCGGTCCTTGGATTCCAAGGTTTTTGTGGGCTTCCATTAGGTTTCTACCGGCGCTGCTGACTGGGACACTTTGTCAGAGCGGGTGTTGTTTCTTGTAAATTATGTAATTTTGGCTAGAATAATAGAAGGTTTTTCTCTTACTTATAAAAAAAAAAACTATATATAAAAAAATACGAAGAAATCGAATTAATAAAAAATAATAAAAAATGCCAAATTGGGTGACAATGTTCTAATAATTATTAAAAAGCATGTGTGAAGAAATTTTTGATTGAAATGAGTAATTTTTTTAATTAGAATTATCCACTTGAAATGAGAATGAGTTATATAAAAAAAATTACGAAGAAATTGAATTAAATAAAAAAAATGGAAAACAACTGGTGTTTATTCGTTCTCTACGATAATGTCTATAATAAAAAAATGCCAAAATGAATGGAATTAAAGAAAATATAATAAAAAAGATATGAAAAAATATGTGGGAGATGATATCAGGTATGAATTTAATAAATATAAAAAATTCAAAGTTTTCTTTTTATTCCATTCATAGTCAAAAGTTTCCCTCCACTTTCTTCATATTTCGTTAGGTTCTTAATACATTTCTTGGAGAATCGTCCTTGTACACGCCATTTGCCATTTTTCTTATGATCTAAAAATGACATTATTGTAGGGAACACAGATAAACACTAATTTTTTTCTCATTATTATTTTTTATTTAATTTAATCTCTTCACACTGTTTTGTATCACTTATTTTTACCAAAAAAAATTCAACCAAACGGTTATGGGATTACTTAGTAGAAGTCGTTTATATGGGTTTTTTCACAATTTTCACCAATAGAGCATGCCTCTAGAAATTTGAACCCACCACGGCCAAAAACATAATATGTACCTCTAGAAATTTGAACCCACCACTGCCAAAAACACACAATATGTACCTCTACCCCATGAGCTCAACTCCTTCGACTCATTTCCACTTTTTAAGTGTAACTGAGTTTCAATATTTCTTAATTAGATATAATTATGACTATGGATCTCAACCTAGTAGCAATTAAACTATTGAGAGCTTTTAATGTTTTTCTTTGAATTTAATAATGAAAAGCTTAGTAAGATTATGGATTTTACCATTTAAAATGTGTTTTTGGAAGTATAAATGAATTCAACATTCTAAAAATTCTTTGGAATACTCAAATTATGTACATTACAAAGTTCAGATTTACTATTCCAAGAAATTCTTGATGAAATTAAATCCATATATATATATATATGATATATATATTATATATTATATATCACTCAACATATTAATAAAGGAGTATAATTATATAAATATAATTACAAATTGTATTAATGTTGAAAAATAGAAAAGAATAATACATTCTAAAATATAAATAATCAACTGTCTTTCTCCATAATTGATTTATCATATCAACCATTTTAAAATTTTATTGGTGTTTTAGTAATAAAGATTTACAAGTATTAAATTTCTTACGCCCTTACTCCCTATTTCCACACAATTAGACAATGGAATTTTTCACACTAACTTTCCTTTCATGAATTTCAGATTTTGTGTTTCCAAGATTTTGGATTTCTTTATATCTTTATAGACCTTATAAAATTTATAGAATTAAACAATTCATTATATTACATTTAAAATATCGTGTTTTTTTTATGTTAAAGATTTCTTAACTTGTCTTATTTTCGTGTTTTTTATGTTAAAGATGTCTTAACTTGTCTTATTTTTTAGTAGTGATCTAAAGCATTCTTAATATTAACACACTCTGCCAGTTATGTGAACTACTCAAATCTTCGTGATGAAATGTGTTTTACTTTTTAATGTCTTACTTTTTCATATATATATATAGCAATGTATCATCACTTATGCATTATCCTTATCTTTTTGTTATTCCCAAAATATAAACATTATTTTATGTTTATATTTTTAAGTCTCTCCATTTTTATTATTTCCAAAGTATAAACATTTTTTTATGTTTATATTTTTAAGTCTCCCATTTCAAATAATAAGGATGAAAACTAAACTTAAGTTATATTTATATTTTTAAGTCTCCCTATTTCAAATAATAAAGATAAAAACTAAACTTAAATTAACTATATAATTAAAAATTTTCTCTTAAAACACTATTATTATGAGTTAATAATCAAATTAACCTTATTTTAATAAATTTTTCCTCCAAACGTCTTTTTCATACTTACTTTAATTTCCAATGGTTCATGATTTCTTGACAGAGGAGGGGAGGATCTTTCTTTTCTTGCGGTGTGGACCACCGGCGAATTTTCTCTACATTTTTCTCAAATATCACAATGACAACTTATTGCCATTTTTCACGTAGAATTGAGTTATTTTTAATCACTGTTATAGATATAAACTTTTAAAGAATCTAATTTATTATTAAAAATTATAATTTGTATAAAAATTAAAAAATTATAAATAAAAGATAATCCATAGACAAAGACAAATGACAACACACAAATCTTACGACTCTTCTAAATAATAATCGATCGAACCATTTTCCTTTTTGATTTTCCATCCAGTTGTCCAAAGCACGCCACAGCGCACCTCAGCGTTGAAAGTCCAGCAGCACTCCACAGTCTAGAAAAGACAGGAGACCAGTGACTCGCATCAATACGCATGTAGCTGTGGACAACTGGACTCCATGTTAAAGGTGGGCAAATATATAATAAAAACTCAAAGGGAAATATCTACCCATTGTTTCTTCTTAATGGATCCATCATTACCAAGAAAATCCATGATGGGTGTAAAATAATGATTTTCAATTATGGTGAATTATGGTGCCAGAGTTGTAATGAAAACTAAAAAAAAAAATAAAAGACTGAGAGATATGATTACTGTATTTTTTTTATTAAAGTTATATAATTTTTTTGGGAACGACAATTAAAAAAAATTAAAATACTATTTAATTATTATTTTTAAATATATCTTTTATTTATGAAATAGTAAAAACTATTTTTAATTATTATTTTAATTATAATTTTTATTTTATGAAAATAGTATTTTTAATTTTTTTTAATTAATATTTGGATCTGGTATTTTTTTTTATATTAATATGTTATTTCTTTTTAAAAAATAATTTTCATATTAGTAAATATTTATACATTTTGGTTAAGAAATATTTTTAGACATTGTTGAATTAAAATATTGTTATAAATTCTATATATTTTTAGAAATTCAGGTAAATCTTAAATATTTTTAGAAGAGATTAATATGAAATAAATTTAGATTATTGTAATTTATGTAAAATCTATTTAATGATGAGAAGGATATGCAATGCAATGTAATGTCCAAAAGAGCCAAAAGACCTAAGTATATAGAGATGGCTTAAGCCTCTTCACATAATGTAGAGCTCTGCACTGCAAATAGTATTCTGAATTTCAGATCATGAAGGAGAAAATTTGAATGTGAGGTTTGGATAAAAGCATTAAAGAGTTTTTCATATTGTTATTGAGTCGTTGTCATTGTTAGCAAGTCGAGTTGTAGTCACCATTGCTAACCATTATCGTTACCATCGTGAGTCCTTGCCATCTGTTTGCAGTTTCTTTTCTAAGGTTGTGACCAATTACAGTTTGCAAAGTCGTTGTGGTGCCATTATAGTTGTTGTTGTTGTTATAACTCTTCGCTATAAATCTAGTTCATTGAGAAAGGCATTGAGCCACTATGCATAAATGTGCGTGAGAAAAAAGTTTGGATAAGGTGTTGTGGAGAAACTCTTTGTAGAGAAAATTATGGTCAAAACATTCTTAAAAGTCACTTATTTATTTAACAAGTGTGACAGTTGCATAACAGCATAATCTCGGCCTCTTTTGGAAGTTATCAAAACATATGTTGTGTCGTTCTTCTTAATTGGCTACAACAAAAATTGGTTATTGAGCCCTCTACACCTTCTCTATTCGTTTATAATTTATTCAATGCTTAAGAGTAAATGTCATTAAACAAGTGAACAATGTAGCCATTTAAACCTTTTAATTACAGTAAGTTGGCAATAGCCATTGTGGCAAACATAGTGTGCAAAATGATGACATAACACTTGAAAATAGGGACACGTGGTAGTTGCAATACACGATGATGCATACTGATTTGTGTAAAATAGGTGACAAGTGGTAGCATAGATCTTGAGGTGCCATGTGGAGTACAAAAGCTTGTACAATTTGTTTATGATGACATGACACTCGATGACAAGCATAGTGTGCAAAATGATGACATGACACTCAAAAACATCGACACATGACAATTGCAATACATGATTTATGCACAATGATTTTGGGAAAATAGGTGACATGCATGAGGCATGACATGGAGTACAAAAACCACGTCACGCTCAAGTCATGTATCCATAGTGTATCGTTTAGAAGTCGCGATTATTCTCTCTCCCCAAAACTTTGTTGTCTAATGAGAATTCTATTGTGAATTGTTGGCAATTTGATTTTGTGAATCAACACAAAATACAAACAATTTCCATAATACTCAACTTTCTGAATTTCCCAGTCTATTTGATTTTAGAAGCTTTGTTACCAAAATTCAATTGTTGTTTTAGTTCTACAAAGTTCCAGCGAAATTTATGCACTGGTTATCAAAACTATGGTAAGATGCATTTTATTGGAACTGTGAGGAAGGAACCATGAGTACGGTCATTTCTGGTTGACACGTGTAGTTGTGGCATGGGCTAGAACAACTCATCATAAGGACACACCATTTTATATTAACTTCACATACACACTCATCAAGATGGAACTAGAGCAACATTAGTGTTAAGCATTAACACAGGTAATTAAGAGTAATCAAATTTAGTGTTATACAAGTCTGTGATGAGCTTGGAGGGGTTGGGGTGAATGTTGCAGTAGATGACATGGTGAGCCTAGCTCTTCTAGGCCTTCCAAAAGCTTGGCACAACTACCATGACTCTGTGAATGGAAGCGACAAATTAACAAATTGAGAAAGGTTGTGGTTTGATTTTGTTCAAGAAGCGTTTAGGAGAAATACCAGAGATGGAACATCATCTACAGCTAAGGATGAAGAGACTTTTGTATTGGTTGGAAAGGGGAATAAGGGAAAAGGGAAGAAGACCCAAAGCAAACTTGATTCCAGCTAAAATAATGGCAAGAAGAAATATTTAAGCAAGATAAAATGTTTCCACTGCCATGAATTTGGGCACCATGCAACAAAATGTCCACACAAGAAGTCTATGAAGAAGCCTTTAGGAGGAGAAGAAGGTGAAGCACTAGCTTCACAATTCGAATTAGACTTCACCCTAATAGCATGCATGGCCAACACTGTTATGGGGAATGTGTGGTACCTTGATTTCAATTCCTCATTCCATATGACATGGTGCAAGGAGTTTTTCAGCAGTCTAGAGGAGAAGGATCTCCAGATGAGTATCGAAATGGGGGATGATGGGAGGTACAATGCTACAGGAATTGGTATTGTCTCATTTGAGAGGGAGAAAGCCTCTCCTCTTCACCTCAAATGTTATCTTTATACCTGGGCTAAAGAAGAACCTGATTGTTATAGCATTTTTGGAGGATCATCACTATGATGTTATTTTCAGTAAAGGGAAAGTCTTTATGAGACACATAGATACCAAGCAAGTGAAGCAGATCAAGGTTCGAGTGAAGAAATTATACAAACTTGAGTTAGGAGATTGCATTTCATTGAGTAGTAAGGATGAAAAAGTGCAGAGTCAAGATGTTGGAGAACTCTATCATAGGAGAATGTGTCATATACACCATGGTGCCTTAAAAATCATGCAGCAAATTACCACTGGTATCCCTAAAGGCTCCCTTGACTAGCAGGATGTCTGTAAGGGTTGCACATTGGGGAAACATGAGAAATGCACTTTCCATGACTGGGATAGCAGAGCAAATGCAATCTTGGAGTGAGTCCATGTTGATTTTTGAGGACCCTTTTCTACAACCTACACAACAAAACATAAGTACTATGTTATTTTTATTGATGATTTCACTAGGAAATGTTGGATCTTCTTTATGCGAAAGAAGGATGAAGTTTTCTCCAAATTTGTTGAATTCAAGGCATTGGTTGAGAAAGAGTTGGGAAGAAGGTGAAGGCTTTCATGAGCGTCAATGGAGGTGAATTTGTTTTGCATTCCTTCAAGGATTTATGTGCCAAAGGAGGTATTCAAAAAGAAATGATATCACCCCATAACCCACAGCAGAATGGGGTAGCTGAAAGGAGGAATAGAAGCATAGTTGGAGCAACAAGGGCCATGCTGCATGATTAGGGGTTTCCTTTACATCTATGGGAGGAAGAATGCAACACCGTAGTATACTTGCAGAACCAGAGTCCTCATAGAATACTTAGTATGATCACATTGGAGGAATGTTTCTCTGGGAGAAAGCCTGATGTGTCTCATTTCAGAATTTTTGGAGATTTAGCTTATTGTCATGTCTCCAAGAATTTGAAGAAGAAACTTGAGCCTACAACAAAGATGGGAGTTTTTGTAGGATACACCAAAACTCCACACAATTACCAGTTTATTTACCTTCATTGAGGATGATAGTTGGGAGGAGAGATGTCAAGTTAGGTGAGGATAAGGCTCTGAGATCCTCTTTGGAATGAGAGATGAGTATCCCACAGAGGGAGAGATTCTAGCTCCAAAGGAGGAGCCTCATGATGAGCTTCAAGAGGTTTTGGAGTAGCCACATTCATCTGAGAAAACATGAGGCAGAGTGGACGCACCCACTTAACCAGAATCTTCTAGAGAAGGTATAAAGAGAACTGGAGAAGTTGATGCATTATTGCAGGATACAAGGGAGAATGTGGCAGCCCCCACATCATAGCATATGTAGAAGAGGTCACCTAGTAGGTACATTAGTTACATGACTATCATGATAGAGTTCATTGAGACAAAGGCTTCCTCATTTGAGGAAGTAGTTTCTCAATCTGTTTGGGTTGATGTGTAGGAATTTACAGGGTAAGTTCCTCAGACAAAACACCAAAAGGACACCGCTCACAAACAGATCACAGATCAATGGTTGGTTCATGATGGGTCTACAAAGTGAAGCATGCAGCTGATGGGAGCATTGAGATGCACAAGGACAAATTTGTGGCCAAACAATTCTCTCATATAGAGGGAGTGGAATATGAGAAAACTTTTGCACCATTTGCAATATATTCCTCAATCAACCCATTCTAGCATTGGCTATGCAGATGGGATGGAAAATCCACTAGATGGATGTGAAGAACGCCTTTCTCAATGGTGTTGCTGAGGAGGAAATTTACATAAAGAAGCCAGAAATATTTCAAACATATAATTGAGAGTCATGCATGTGCAAACTCAAGAGAGGATTGTATGGTCTCAGACAGGTTGCACGAGCATGGTACACTCGGATAGTTAGTTATCTCAGTGGATTGGGCTTCACCAAAAGTGAAGCAGATGTGAAACTCTATCACATTGTCATAGATGGTAATTTTCTTATTCTAGTTTTGCATGTTGATGATTTAATATTGACAAGTGATGAGAAACTGATCCACGCTTGCAAAGAGGATATTTCAAGGGAATTGAGATGAAAGAAATGGGCCTAATGCGTTACTTCCTCGGGCTAGAAGTGTGGCATGGTGATGGCGAATTGTTTGTCTCTCAGGGGAAGTATGCCCCTGAAATACTTTAGAGATTTCACATCGAGAATTATAAGTCCATGGACACACCTCTTGCTACAAACTGGTGGAAGGAGAATGCCACTTCAGGTGAAGAGGTTGATGCTACCATTTATATGCAACTTGTGGGCTCTTTGATGTATCTTGTGAACACAAGATCCCATATGTTTTATGTAGTATACCGACTTATTCAAGCTATGGTGAGGCCTACCACTCTATATTAGAAGATAACAAAGCATGTGTTATGGTACTTCAAAGGCACTACCAAGTATGGATTATGGTACATGAGGACGAAGGGAGTGAATATTCAAGGGTTCACCAATGTAGATTGGGTAGGGAGTCCATCAGAAAGGAGAATTACTTCAGGTGCTATCTTCAGTGTTGGGTCAACCTTTCTTTTTTCGCATAGTTCCTTTATTCCATTCATACCCACGACCAGGAATATCTCTCTGCACTTTATATATCATTATGATAAATCAATATAAAATTTTATTTATAATTAAATATAACTATTTTTAATACAACTATTATTATTATAAATATTATAATATAATTAAAAATAAAATAAAAATAAAAATATTTTTTAACTTAAATGAACAAACAGAAATCCAACCATGTTTCTCAATAATTAATCGACCATACCACTTACTTTGAAATATTAGGCTTATTTTCCATGCCACATAATTTTAATTATTAACTTTGAAAGTGCAATGATTTTTTTTTAATTATTAAATTCTTGCGTCCCTAGTGCCTCTTCCCACAATCAGACAAAATACTTTCTCACGCTGGTTCATCTCTCATCCCCCTACATTCTTAATACATTTCATAATTTCATAAAAGTGCACCACCAAGTATTATATTCTTAGGTTCCCATTCCCTATTTCCACATATGATACCTGTAATTACCCATATTGCTCTGTTAAGATCCACTTTCTCAGGTTGGTTCATCTCTCATTCCCCTACGTTCTTAATAGATTTCATAACTTCATAAAAGTGCACCACCAAGTATTATATTCTTAGGTCCCCATTCCCTATTTCCACATATGATACATGTAATTACCCATACTGTTGTGTTAAGATCCATACTCTGTAACATGTAAGCAAGTTATAACACACAAAACTACATAATAAGAAAAATATTACCTTTTTAGATAGAGTGCACTGATCCCTATCATATGATCATCATACTTGTCTAATTGCATTATAGTGATATGATGTATGGTATTTAAATATAGTTATTGAAAGGTGTAATACAGTACAGGTTGTAGGTGAATTTAATGTGGCATCACTTATTAATTGTATGCCTTAACCCGAACCTTAGATTAATATCCGAAGTATCGATAAGGTTATGTGTTTTACAGTTGGGTCTCACCACCACAGACAACTGGGTGTCTGGCAATTGTTGATTTCACAAGGTTTGATCCGACGACAGGGAAACACTTGCAATTGGTTAGGGTTCTGGTCTTGCGTACCCAGGGTTTCAGTTTGTCATTTGTCTCCTGTTGTCCTTCCGGACTACACTCTGCAATTCGACACTATCGTTACCTCAGTTGAGGGTCAATGCACTGACATCTGGGTGATTTTTCTATCAAAGTTGCAATGTTCATGGTATTATTCATCATTCCCAGAGTTCATTCTTCTGCCACTTGGATCTGTAAGGGGTTTCGACCTTGAAGTCTCTTCCAGTCTCCGCAGAGTTCAAAAAGCTCACCTATACAGGTAAATAGCTTGGAAATTCATTTGTTCTTGTTTACTGCCACTACTCAGATTATATGTCTATTTTCTCTTATTCATTTCAGTGTTGTATTTAATGCAAGTATCCCTCCACCTGCAAGCTTCTCTATTATGAGAAAGCAGTGTCTCTGGACTCAAATATTGAGCACAAAATCTCACGGTTTCGGAAACCCGAAACCTCCTGACATAGGTAATTTCACCGCCTGTTATTTTATTTTATTTTTACAATTACGATAACAATATCGGTTCAAATATAAATCTGGGTTTACCACTTGGAGGCATACCTTCATAGGGGTTTCAGATGGAAGCTTCCAAACTCCGATATCCTAAACTCCAGGTACCTATATGTAGATTATGGCCTGTCGACATATAGGGTTTTGAACTAGGGTTTTTATGACTTCATTTCTGCTATGGAATTATCTTAAATGAAGCAATGTTTTTCTTTAAAAGTCCATTATTCTTTTGGTCTAAATCAGAGTTTTCTGTGGCAAGGGTTCTTTATGTAGTTACTGCATAAGGCAGATGAGGCCTTGAATGATATTTTTAATTAAACCATCTCTGTATAAATCTTTGGTTTTAGCTCATTAGTAGATTTAAATCTGTTATGATGAGTTTTCTTTTTGTATACAGTCCTAGCGACCTGGTTGTATAAACTCATTCTGATAATTCTAAATCTTGTTCTGTTCATGGTATTATGGTTATTGGAGTTTTGCTTTGTTCATGATTGTTACAGTTACATTTGCACAATCTTTTAATTCGGGATGTAATCCTTAAAAGTTTATATAATTCAATAAGAAGTATTTTAAAGTCTTGTAGGCTCTCATTTAAGCATTGTTCGAGTTTTATTATGCACATCATTCTTATTTTCCACAACTAATACTTCAGTCAACATTTTTTGTTTATCTTTCTTTAATATATGTAGGATCAGAGGATTTGGAGGTATCCATCTACGGAAAGTCACATAGGGGACTAGACTGAGTTGCTGCCAAGGTAGAAGCTCAGTCCTAACCCCTTACTATGGTCCTCTGCATTGTCGAAATGTCTTCAGAATTACACCTTGTCTTAATAGAAACCTGAGTTCGTCAAACACAACAACAATGCATTCATAATATTTGTTTACTTGTCAGAGTTATATTGCATGTAACTTGCTTGTATGCTTGCACTTGTTTTCTGGTTCAAGTTCCTTGTACTGTTATTTTCTAGGTTTACTATTTTCCTAAATTCCAAGTTCTATCAATATTTCCCATTCCCTACTCTAGCTCGTTACGGGGTTGATTAGTTTTCCATTCCTCTATTTATTCCCTTTACTTCTAATACAGTGTTTACGTTAACACTAAAAATGTTAACCATTTCCTACCAATCTGCAACAACATAATATAAACATGAACCTTAAGTATTTTCCAAATCGATTTCAGCCTATAAACATTAGAAAACATGAATTCTAGAATTTATTGATACAATTTTCACATTAACCTTAGTAAGTACTCATCCATGCAAAAGTACAGGTTAAAGACCAATCGTAAATACTCATCTTTTCTCTGAAATTACTTATGTGTTCTCTGAAATTTCATTGATTTCAACAGGGAGAGACCTTCTCCTCCCAACCGTAAGAAGGGAAATAACATCCTCTTCTACCCCAAAGATTTCGCTCCAGCACAACAGGAAACCATTCTTATTACTTCTAAAATCAGGTTACAAATGTTAGCATTACAGTTGATCCAAGATCTTTTTCTTATAGATGTATTAAAGAATTACATGCATAAATTGTAGCTTAAAATAAGACAACAAGACTTGATAACGGAGTTCGTCCGACTTGGAATACATCTCCGGGCCCTACTCGATCAATTGGGAGACCTTCATTCATTAAGTGGCATGAGAAAGAAGAGTACAAGCATCAATTACAAAAAAAGAGTTTTATACCTCCATATTGAAACATGGTCAAAAAATACAAAACTATGATGGAGAAACAGACAACGCCATTGCGTTCGTGGTGTCGAGAAATGCTGAAACCATATAAAATTTCTCAAAATTTGACAAAGTGGAAATTCGGCCCTCATGCAAAATTCTGCCTCGATTTGCATGCACTGCCTCCTCTGCCTGGGCACACTAATAAACTGCATGTTAAATAGAAAATGTTTTGACATATTTCACAAGAAATCAGTTGTCTCGTTGGTTTGAGATTCATTTAATATGGAGGAGTTCGAGCGGTCAAACCCCGCCTCCTCCTTTTTTTAAACACCAAACCTTTTTATTTAAAATGGGTTAGGTTGGGCCTGCCTTGGGCAGCCCGCCCACCCCACCTCAGCCAACTCCATTGGTTGTCATGCGTAATACTGGCAGGGTTGGTTTCTTTTTGGGTGTGTTTGGGTTCGTGCCCCAAGGATTTGCCCACCACCCGATATATATATTAAACAATGGTGTCGTGGTGTGGGTTGTGGGGTGGCGGGGTCATGGCTGCCCACCCTACTTGTTGTTTCAACAGTTCTGTGGGAGGGGCCAGGGGACATGGCCCGCCCATCCACCAATATATTGTTTTTATGGGGATATGAGTTGGGGTGGCGGGGTTGGTGGCCCGCCACCCCTTTTTTTTATTTTTTTATTTTGTTATATAAAACAAACTGCACATTTTTGAAAATTCGGATTTTGACCGAAGGAGTCGTTTTAACCAGGTGACAGTTTCACTTGGCATCTGGATAGAATTGGCCAGATTCCGTCTGCCAGAAAAAATCCAAATTGTGCTTTCATTAATCTTGCCCAGTCATCAAAAAGTCAACCCAACTTTGATTGCCTCTATCTCCTTCATTCGCACTCGGATTGGAGTGCCATTCACACCGTTGGAATCAGGGTGACGAGCACTTCGATATAATGTCAAGTTCATTGTCTTTCTTCCACTTTGAATTTTGAGCCTTTTCTGTGCCACTAGTGTCTGAAGATCCACCTGGATCAATCCTCCCCATTGAGGAGCTTTTGGACCACCAACATCTTTATCAGTAAATTGGCAAGTGAGGGAATTTTTCCCTCACTCTTTCTTTTTCTAGCCATTTTACTTTGCTAGGGTGCATCCCCTTGAAACCAACTCGAAGGTATTCCACATCTCCCCATCGTGAAGTCGTAGTTCTTCTTTCAAGGATGATGTCTTCAGGTAACTCATCGAGATGCTCTAGTGCAAAGTCATCAACTGTAGGAACTGTGCCCACCTCTTTGGTGTCCATAATCAATGGTGGCTCATACATCTTTAAGTTCTCCACATTCACTATGGAGTACATTTGCATAGATATTAGCAAATCGAGATGAAAGGCATTGTTTCCAATCTTCTCCCAGATAGTGAATAGACCATATCGTATTGGTCGCAACTTCTTCCCTTCTCCCTTCATCCTGTCGTTGCTGATATGGAACCACACTTTGTCTCCCACTTGAAATTGATGGTCGACTCGGTGTTTGTCATGTTGAGCCTAGTACCGGGCTTGACTTTTCTCCAACTACTCCTGTACTACTTGGTGAATCAATCGGATCTGCTGAATGAACCATTGTGCTTTCACTTTGTCATCACATCCACTGGAGTCATCTTCCCTTCCAAAGACCATATCAAAAGGATCTTTTGGCAGGTAGCCAAAACATGTTTCAAATGGTGAACGATGCGTAGATGAGTGTACTGCTCAATTGTAGGAATGTTGCACATATGGAAGATTCTCATCCCACAACTTAGGATGTTTCCCACAATAGCCTCGCAACAAGTGTACCATGGTGCGGTTGACAACCTTTGTCTGTCCGTCAGTGTGTGGATGAAATGTCGTGCTTATTTTCAACTTGGTTTCCATCATCTTCTACAAGCTGGTCCAAAACTCTCCAAGAAAGCGAGAGTTCCAATCTGACACAATCGATGTGGGCAACCCAAAATGGACCCAAACATGCTGAAAGAAAAGATAAGCAGTCTTCTCTGCAGTGATCTGCTTTTTACAAGCCATTAAAATACACATCTTACTAAAATGGTCAACGATGACATACAAATAGTCGTGACTTTTTCTAGCCAAAGGCAAACCTCCTACAAAATCCATCGACACACTTTCCCATGGACGACTCGGAATAGGGAGTGGTGTGTAGAGCTCAAGTTTTCTATTAGAGGGCTTTGAAACAGAACACATCACACATCCCTTTACATAGGGAGTCACAATGTTCTTCATATAAGGCCAAAAACAAAATCTTTGTACATGACACAAAGTTTTCTCAATGCCAAAATGACCAGACACAAGGGAGGTGTGGGCCTCCCGGATTACATGTACCCTTTCTCCTGTGGGTGTGCATAATTTTCCATGGTGATACAATAGTTTCCCCTGAAAGTGATAGTTGTCCACCTGTGAACCATGGGTTAGTTTTGCATAAATCCCCTTAAAGTCACCATCATTAGCATATTGTTCAACATAACTTTCAAAAGATAATGAAGCATTATGCAAAATAACAGAAGCAAAAATAGGAGCGCGAGATAGCATATCAGCCACTTTGTTGCTAGTTCCCTTCTTATACTTTATTACCAGATGAAATTGCTAAAGAAAACCCATCCACTTGAAATGACGAGATTGTTGCAACTTGGTCTATGACTGAAGATACTGTAAGGGTTGATGATCCATATGGATGATGGTCTCCTTGCCGATCAGGTAATGTTTCCACTTTTTCACACTTTGGACCAAGGCATATAACTCCTTGTCAGAAGTGCGATAGTTTATCACAACCTGAGAGAACTTCTTTGAATGGTAACATATTGGCTTCTTTTGCTGCATCAGTACAGCTCCCATGGCATATTCATTGGCATCTGTCTCGTTCTCGAATGGCTGTTGGAGATCTGGTAAGGCCAAGACCGATGCAGTGCTGATCTTTTCTTTCAATGTTTCGAAGGACTTTTGTTGCTTTCCTCCCCATTGAAATACTTGCTTTACACTTGTGAATGTGTGTAAATGTGCTACAATAATAGAGAAATTGGCAATAAATCTCCTCCAATACTATACTGCACCCAAAAAGCTGTGAACCTCGGTTACACTAGTAGGCTTAGGCCAATTTAAAATTGCTTCAACTTTAGAAGGATCAATTTTTAGCTAACCACGGCCAACAATATGACCTAGGTAAACCAAAGAGGTTTTCCCAAACTCACACTTTGACAATTTTACATAGAGTTTTTCTTTTTTCAATACATCAAGTACTTTCTTCACATGGCATACATGTTCATTCCAACTTTTACTAAAGATAAGAATATCATCTAGATATACAAGAACACATTCATCAATGAAAGGCCTAAAGAGATCATTCATGACCTTCATGAAAGTGGCTGGAGCGTTGCAAAGTCCGAATGGCATCACCATCCATTCGAGCAACCCCTATTTGGTCTTGAAGGCAGTTTTCCACACATCCTGCTCTGCAATTCGGGCCTAGTGATAACCACTACGCAAATCCAATTTGGTGAAATAGATAACATTATTTAACTGATCTAATAAGTCATCAATGCGGGGAAGAGGGTAACAATTTTTCACTGTGATTTTGTTTAGTGCTTGATAATCCACGCACATCCTCCATGTTGCATATTTCTTTGGAACTAAGACAATCAGTGAGTCGCATGGAGAAGTGCTCGGTTTGATGACCACTTGGTTCAATAGTTCATGCGCCTGCTTTTTGATCTCCTCCATCTCAATGGTTGACATCTTGTACATGCCAATATTTGGTAAAGGAGAGTCATGCTGCAAATGGATCTCATGTTGGATTTGCCTCTTCGGAGGTAATCCCCTTGGTTCCTGAAACATCTCATCGTAGTTAGAAATTAATTCACATAATTCCTTTTTATGCACATGATCACAACCCTGGAAAGCATCGAATAGTTTTGCATCTTTTCCTCTTAAAACCATAAGCATGCAACCCTTACTGGAATTTACTAACCTTTTCATTTGTCCTGCACTTATAAGGTTGGCATTGATTTTAGTTTGATGAGCCCTTACAATATATTCTACCCCATCTTTTGTGATTGGGTATTTGCTTTCATGACGGAAGAAGATTGCCTTTCTATCATATAGATATGGACTCCCTAACACCATGCCACAGATATCCAATGGTATCACATCAATTTTTACCTCATCCACTAACTTAGAAGCATTCACAAATTTAACCTTGCATTGCTTAGTCACATTCAATTTTTCTTTATCATGTATCCATCCAAGTGGGTTGGGTTTTGGATGTGGTTTGATTTCTAAGCCTAGCTTCTTTACCAAGGACTCTGAAATTAAGTTTGCTTGGGATCCGATATCAAATAGAGTTTCCACTTTTGTATGATTTATGATAACTCTAATATGAAATAGCTCAATTCTCTTTCGTTCATTAGGAAGAGACTCATCTATTGAACTAGTGCCTTCATGTGATTCAAAATTAACATGAGGTGTAAGAGTACCTTTTTTTCCTGCTATTGTGATCAATGCTTCATCTCCGGAATCGGATCCAAGGTCTTGCTGCACAGTTGCCACTGTCTTCTGCTTGCCTTTTCCTCCATACTTCTTTGGTCTCTTTTCCGAGTACAGTTTCCAACAATGATCGTTGTCATGACCTTCCTTTTTGCAGTGACTGCAATAAGGTCTTGAACGTCCTGACATCTGCCTTGCCTTAAGTATTGCCAATCCATTAAGGCTTTTTGTTTATAACCCAAGGGATAAAATTGTTCCTTTAATGCATAAATGAAACTAGCCCATGAGGAAAGAAGATTACCCACACTCTTACTGCTTCGCAATTTTCTCACCCACTAGACGAGAGCGGTGCTACTCCACTGAAGAGAGGCCAACTGAATCTTTGCCTTGTCCTCTTTGATTTGCTGAATCCTGCAGTAGATTCAATCTACCTAATCTAGTTATTAAGCTTTTCTACATTACTTTCACCGTTAAACATGGAAAGATCAAATTTGATATCTAATTTAAAGAAAGGTTTCTTAGATGCATCGCTTGAATTTCTATGATGATGGTGATGAGAGGAAGAAGAACTTTCACTCGTGGAAGGAGAAGGAGGGGGTTCTTCTCCAACATTTCCTTGCACTGAACCTTGTTCTTCTAGATTTCTCTCTTATGCCTTCTCTAGCCTTGAAAGCAATTGACTGACATTTTTTTCCATTGTATAGAAGGTTTTGCAGAAATTGTGCTCCTCTTCATGACGAGCCTCTTCATATGCCATGTTTCTCCTTCGATGTGCACGCCTCGCTTCGGGATCAAAAGACTTTAGTTTCCCTTCGCCTCTTCAGAGTCTATTTCTTATTAGCATGCAAACATGAAATTCACATCTAAAAAGACTTGCTTTGATACCACTTGATCCAAGATCATTTGCTTATAGATGTATTAAATAATTACATGCATAAATTGTAGCTTAACATAGAAATTTAATGTGCACATGAGAGAAGAGGAGAAACACATAAAGCATGAAATAAGACAACAAGACTTGATAACGGAGTTTGTCCGACTTGGACTACGTCTCCGGGCCTTGCTCGATCAATGGGGAGGCCTTCATTCATTAAGTGGCATGAGAAAGAAGAGTACAAGCATCAGTCACAAAAAAGGAGTTTTATACATCCATACTGAAAAATGGTCGAAAAATGTAGAACTCTGATGAAGAAACGAACAACACCATTGCGTTCCTAGCATCGAGAAATGTTGAAACCATATAAAATTTGTCAAAATATGACAAAGTGGAAATTCTACCCTCCTGCAAAATTCTGCCAAAAAATGTGTGCACTACCTCCTCTGCCTGGGCACACTGATAAACTGCATGTTAAATAGAAAATGTGTTGATGGATTTCACAAGAAATCCACTGGCTTGTTGGTTTGAGATTCGCTTAATACAGAGGAGATCAGGCAGTCAAAACCCACCTCCTCCTTTTTTTACACATTAAATCTTTTTATTTAAAATGGGTCAAGTTGGGGCCGCCTTGGGCTGCTCGCCCACCCCACCTCCGCCGGCTCCATTGGTTGTCACACGTAATACTGGTAGGGTTGGTTTCTTTTTGGGCATGGTTGGGTCCGTGCCCAAAGGGTCGGCCCACCACCCAATATATATATTAAACAATGGTGTCGTGGTGTTGGTTGTGGGGTGATAGGGTCATGGCCGCCCACCCCGCTTGTTGTTTCAATAGTTCCATGGGAGGGGCCGGGGGTCGTGGCCCACCCCTCCACCAATATATTGTTGTTACAGGGATAGGAGTTGGGGTGGCAGGGTTGGTGGCTGGCCACCGCTTTTTTTTATATTTTTTTTGTTATATAAAACAAACTGCACATTTTTGAAAATTCGGATTTTGACCGAAGGAGTCATTTTAACCAGACGACAATTTCGCCCGGAATCTGGCCAGAGTCGGCTGACTTCCGTCTTCTAGAAAAAAGTCCAAATTGTGCCTTCGTTAATCCTACCCAGTGATAAAAAAGTCAACCCAACTTTGACTGCCTCTATCTCCTTCATTCGGACTCAGATTGGAGTATCGTTTGCACCGTTGGAATCAGGGCAATGAGCACTTTGATCTGATGTCAAGTTCATCATCTTTCTTGATAAAAAGTGAATATATAAACTATATATTAACTGGCTCTCCAGGTGAGATACCTGGAGAGTGTACAAACACTCATACAAGCCCTATTACATTGAGTCAGATGAGCCTCAAATATATAGGCTTTCACACTAGTGGGATGGTCTCAACCTCTCCCTAGATATTAGGATCTGAGGTCTAAGATTAGAGTCTCAATCCTATCATCATCATAAAAATAATCTAAGTTTAGCACTCTCCATTAATTCTAACACTCCCCCTTAATGGAGAAAGGGTACTGAACAATAACATATGTCTGCTGGTCTAGTCTCAGCTAGGCTTACAATGCTAAAAGACAGAGCTTTCATTTTTGTCTTCTTGCAGCAGAGCCCATACTTGTTCATTTGTGGATGAAGTTTCATCTTCACTTTCTTTACCATAAGAAAATGATGGAGCTTCGCCTCCTTTTTATGTTTTCTCCCCCTCTTGAGGAACACATGAACTCTTATCCTCCTCTTCAAGTATATACTAACATTCTTTGCATTTGATGTTGCAAGTTCTTGGGATTCTTCAATTGCTTCTTCTTGTCTCCCAATATCTACGCAAAAAACAATGTTAGATTTATAGAGAGGACCACATTTTCTTTTATCTTCCTGCTCCTTCAGAAGAACTTTCATTTCTCCATCTCTCCCTACTCCATCCCTCTCTGCTGTCATAGTTATGCCTTCACCCTCTTCACTCAATTTTGTTGCTACAAGCATGTTCTGCATTTGATCTGTATGTGAAGATAGGCCTTCCTTCTCACCAAATAGTAATTCATCAATAAGATGTTTTTCAATTATCAAATTGATCTACTCACCATGAGGTATATAAGTCTCATCAAACTTGATTTCTGCATCTGGAAAAATTTCAGGTTCTACAATAATGGATGTGTTTTCATCATCACAAGTTTCAGTTACAGACACACATTCATCACCCATCATTGCATCTTCAGTTTCACAATCAAATATGGGATCATTTTCAAGAGCAATATTTTAAGTATAATTGCCCTCATTCAAACAGTATTTCATTTCTAAAACATCCCATAAGAATTTTGCACTAAGAACATCTCCATATTCATATATTATGCTGAGTATGATGTTATCATCTAATGCAGATGTTATAAGACTTAACACTGATGCATCTCCACTATCATTAATAACATCTTCAACATAATCCAGCAAATTTACCTTCCATAATACTGTTTTCATTTCATTTTATCATATTTCATAATTCATACCTGAAAAAGACGGTAAATCTGGCATTAACCATTTAATAATCTCACCAAATTCCAAATCTGCATCTTGATCAGCTATTGGTCCATCAACGTCAACCTAAAACACATCACTAAATTCAGCAAAACAATATTTTGCATTTCTCCTTTGATACTTTCTCCTTAGTTTTCTACAAGACTCTTTCAGTTTACTTTGAAGATCCATTTTCTCCCCTATCAATTTCGGATCTGGAAATCGATCCACCATGCTCACGGTTGCGCACTTCAGTCTGCTCTAGCAGCGACACCAAAGCACCACAGTTGAATGTCACACTGATGCTCTCGATTCTCGCCACTAGCGTGACCATAATTCCGTCTAGGCAGTGGAAGACACAACTTGGCATCCCCCTTAGCTTCCTGTGCTTGTCTAAACACATGCGCTCAACTCCTACAATGCTCACACTCTAGCCACAAAGGGATGAGCCACCAGGTCGATCGAACAATGGGGGATCCCAACAGCCACACCATAGTGAAATTTTCCACCAGCACTCGGATATCTCCACCGGCTCTATGGCTCCACAGATAGATCAAACAGTCTCATCTTCAGGAAAATACACCTCTCTAGCGGAAGTCTAAATGCAGACACCACTCCACACACACAGGCCGCTTCTTAACCATCCACGATGGCTGCCCTTTTGAAAATGGTCCGCGACTTCATAATAGCACAAACGAAATAAGGAAATCCACCGATGTCACTTGGTTCCTTCTGATTGACTGCCTTCAATGTTACATTGATCCACCACTAGTCAATTGCTCAATGCTGCCACTGCCGCTACAAGGGTAGTGTTGCGGTTGTCACTACCATCAAACTCTGCTTCCAGGAGCGTAGTTGAGACTAGATGATGAGGATGCCAATGCAATTCTTTGTGGGTCTAAGGATCATTTCTTCCAGCATATGAATCGTTGATTCACCTTGATTGCACGGATCCTCACACAGATCGGATCACCCTTTTTTTCCTCAAACCTTCACAGCTTCCTCGACAGCTTCAGCCTCTTCAACAATTGGGCTACGGTAGCTGAATTCAGCCTTTTGAGGTTAGCAGGGTTTTGAACAGCCTGGATGCCTGGAACGATCTCCTTCTTCTTGATGGCAGATGAGATCATAGATGGGATCGCACTACGACCTCCTTACACAGAGGCAGCCAACACACGGGCTCTCGTCAAACCACGGCCTCCAGATCACTTCTCGTCAGAAAGCCATAGCCTTCACGTCTAGATGGCACCCCTCTCTTGGCCTCCACTTCCTTGCAGCGCGGATCTTGCAGCAATGTTCCACGTCTTCTCCCAGGGTTTCCTCCTCTACGCAGCCTCTAGCTTAATCACTCCTTAATCAATTGATCTTGGGTGATTTCGATCAGCAATTTAGGGCCACTGAGTTTTGGGGCCTTTGCCTGCTCCAGAGCCCGTTCCACGCTGAGTTCCAACACACCGCTGTTTATACCAATGGCATACCAGCACGTTGAGGATTTCTCTGCGGAATTGTGGAATCTGTCCATATCCACGCTGTTTGTGCATCAATTCAGCATAGGTTCTCTGCGTCCTCTTCACAGTCAGGCTCGACAAGGATTCTCACACGGTAAGACCCGTCCTCCTCTTAGCAGTTGCGTCCTCCTCTTAAGCGGTTTCTTCCTCGGCAATCCACCAAGAGCAGATTTCCAACCTAATCAACGACAACCTCCTGTATTCGCAAATCGTAGTGGAGAAACTCCTCCACTGCCACTGATCACCTCCAATCTACGCAGCGCATAGATGTTACTACTGCACACACAAACCTCCTTCGCGGCCTCTACTACGTGGTGATTATGGATTGCCACATTGCCGATGGCAGATCCCCTGAAATTTGTGATGGAATGCAGGTGGGCTTTAGATTCCCAGACAAAACGACACGATGATTTTAAGTGCGAGCTTCTTCGAAACAGTCAAGTTGACACCGCAATCTCCCAGCGGATGCACCAGTCTGGCCAAGCTCCTCAGATCTTCGGCCTCTTCCATGACTGAAGAAGTAGCAAGCGAAACGTGCCCCTCTTTCCACGCCCGGAGGCTTTCCAATAAGCGAAAAACACGTAGCCCTTTTTTTTAAGTTTCCACGGTCAACGTGATTTACCATCGCGGACTCACTAAGTTCGTCGCCCTTATACGACACGGATTCACGACCTTCTAACCCGAAATGTTAAAATAAAATGCGTGTGAACTGTCACAGTGGGATCGTCACGTTTGTGCACCTAAAACATGCGACGATTTCGCCTTAGTCGCGCCCTTCACTCAACGAACAGGATCGACAACCCTGCAGCTTTGATACCATGATAAAAAAGTGAATATATAAACTATATATTAATTGGCTCTCCAAGTGAGATACCTGGAGAGTGTACAAACACTCATACAAGCCCTATTACATTGAGTCAGATGAGCCTCAAATATATAAGCTTTCACACTAGTGGGATGGTTTCAACCACTCCCTAGATATTAGGATCTGAAGCCTAAGATTAGAGTCTCAATCCTATCATCATCATAACATAAATCTAAGTTTAGCTTTCTCTATTACTTCCAACATTTTTTCCACTTTGAATTTTGAGCCTTTTCCATGCTTCTGGTGTAACAACCCATTAATAAAAATCTTAAACTTTAAAACTTTATAATATATATATACATTAAATTTTATAAAGCATATAATTAGACTTTATAATATGAATTTATAAAGCAGATCATTAAACTTTATATCTTATATAAAGAAATGTTATAAAAATATATCATCTAACTTTATATCATATATAATTGAAATGTTATAAAATTATATCATCTAACTTTATAACATATATAATTGAAATGTTATAAAAGGTATCAGTTAAACTTTATAACAATTATTTGGGAAATGATAAAATGAAAACATAAAAGGAATTTATAACGTAAAATCTAAGCTGTCCTAAAGAACCTATATAATATACCTCAGTCCAACCAACTGAATATTGATTGCAGAGCGCAGAGGAAGGTAAGAAATATCTGAGGGCCATGAATGCTTGGAAGGCGGTGGCTGCAAGTGGGAGGGCGGCCACCGCCAGGCCGGTAAATAAATAGCCGAGGCCTGAACCGAGAGAGGGGGAGAGGACTGAGGAGCATAAATTCACCAGGAGAAAACCAGGAGTAAGATTTATCCCCGGGAAGAGCTTTAACCTGTTTGAGGTTCTGGGCATGGAGGGACAAAGAGCTTCTGTGGTGAAGTTTTCTGGATTGAGCAGCTAGGTTTGCTCAATCTGGTTGGGTGGTATTGGTCTCCCAGAGACTGGATCAAAACAGCCACGACAGCACCAGCAGAATCATCAGCCGCAGTTGAGGTAAGTACAATTTAAATTTTTCACGCTGTCTGTATTTCAGTTTCTAGTTACTGGTTTTTGGTTATTACATCTGGTGTCTGGAGATCCACTTGGATCAACAATCTAGTCTTCTAGCCTTTGATTTATTTCCGTAACAAGGTGATCCACTGGTTCAAGACCAGCGGTGCACATTCCTACCGTTACTTTTCCTATTAAACCCCCTTTCTTCCACTGATTTCTCTTTATTTCCAAAAAGAAAAAGTATAATAGTTTAATTATTCCTAATTGATTAGAAGTTGGAATCTATTTCCGATCTCTTTTTCAAATTCCGAAAATTTCATAATAAAATAAATAAATAAAAAACAATATTATTACTACTTAAATTATTCATTATGTCCTTGGCTTCAGCTCATTTAACAACAAAGTAAAAATAATTATGAACGCTCACCACAAAATATTAGATAATCGTAATTACATCTAATAAAAAAAAATTGAAAACCTGTTACACGCAAACCGTGAAAATAAGTTATACGGAGCTTTTTTAATTAGAATTATTAACGAAAAATTAAAATGAGTTATAAGAAAAAAAGTGCGAAGAAATTGAATTAAATAAAAAAGAATGGAAAACAACTAGTGTTTATCCGTCTCCTCTACAAGAATGTCCATATTTTTACACCATAAAAAAGATGTCAAATCCGGTGGCAATGGTCTAATAATGATTGAAAAGTATGGGGTTGAATTTCTGTGTTCTAATTATTGGGAAGTGTAGTTAGATTTCTGTGATTTCAATTTGAAAATATTTTTTTTATCCATTTTAATTGTATTATATTTATAATATTTATATAAAAATATTTATATTTAATTAAAGAAAATTTAGTTACATATAAAAGATTTTGGATTATTATAAATGTGGGATAAATTGTTGGTTGTTAGGTATTGAATAAAAGAGTTGTAGAAAAAAATGTATGAGATAATTGTTGTGTTGAGATGTTGTGGGGTATGAATGAAAATATGTCATTACATGTAATTAAAAAAACTTAATTTTATATAAAAAGTGATATTTAATAACCACAATAACGATGTAAAGAAATTGTAGATAAATTATTGGCTGTTGGGATGAATGAAATTAAAGAAAATATAATAAAAAAGATATAAGAAAATATATGGGAGATGATATGGGTTATGCATTTAATAAAGAAAGAATTTCAAAACTATGATATCGGTTATGCATTTAATAAAAAAGAATTTTAAAGTTTTCCTTTAATTCCATTCATAGTTAAAAGTTTCCTTCTACTTTCTTCATATTTCGTTAGATTCTTAATATATTGTGATTTCTTGGAGAATCATCATTTTATACGAAGTTTCCTTCCACTTTCTTCATATTTCATTAGGTTCTTAATATATTTGATGATTTCGTGGGGAATCATCATTGTACATGCCATTTGGCATTTTTCTTATGGATTGGCCTAAAAATATAGACATTTTATAGGGAATTGTGATAAAAACTAATTTGTTTCTCATTATTATTTTTTATTTAATTTAATTTCTTCACACTTTTTTTTATCCCTTATTTTCACCAAATTTTTTTGAACCAATGATTTATGGGACTATCTAGTAGAACTAGTTTATATGAATTTTTTCACAATTTTCACCAAGTAGAGCACGTAGCTAGAAATTTCAACCCACCACGACCAAAAACACAATATGTACCTCTACCACTTGAGCTCAACTCCTTCGACTCATTTTCACTTTTTATGTGTGACTGAGTTTCAATATTTTTTTAATTAGATGTAATTATGGTTATGGATCTCAAGTAGTAGTAGCAGTTGAACTATTGGGAGCTTTTAACGTTTTTCTTTAAATTTAATGATGAAAAGTTTAGTAAGATCATGGATTTTTACCATTTAAAATGTGTTTTTGGAGCTATAAATGAATTCAATATTCTAAAAATTCTTTGGAATAGTCAGATTGTGTACATTACAAAGCTCAGACTTACTATTCCAAGAAATTCCCACGTAATTTTGGACCAAATTAGCCATATATATATACTATATATATATATATTTTATATATACTATATATATATATATAAATTATCCACTCAACATATTATAAAACAGCATAATTATAAAATATAATTGTATTATAAACAAGCATAATTATATAAATATAATTACAAATTGTATTAATGTTGAAAAATAGAAAAGAATAATCCATTCTAAAATATAAATAATAAACTATCATTCTCCATAATTGATTGATCATATCAACCATTTTAAAATTTTATTAGTGTTTTAGTAATAAAGATTTACAAGTATTAAATTTCTTAGGCCCTTACTCCTTATTTCTACAATTAGATAATTGAATTTTTCACACTTTCTTTCATTTCATGAATTTCAAATTTTGTGTTTCCAATGTTTTGATTACATTTCATGATTTCTTTATATCTTTAGAAACCCTATAAAATTTATAGAATTAAAAGATACATTAAATTACATTTACAATATTGATGTAGTTTTATCTAAAGATGTCTTAACTTGCATTATTTTTCAGTAGTGTTCTAAGGCATTTTTAATATTAGCAAACTCTACAAGCTATGTGAAATAAAATCTTTGTGATGAAAAATGTTTTACTTTTTGATGTTTTACTTTTTCATATATATGGGCAATGTATCATCACATGCACGTTATCCTCATTTTTTTTGTTATTTCCAAAGTATAAGCATTCTTTTATGTTTATATTTTTAGGTCTACCTATTTCAAATAGTAAGTATGAGAACTTAACTTAAATTAACTATATATATAGTTAGGGATTTTCTCTTAAAACATTGTTACTATATGTTAATAATAAAGTTAACCTTATTTTAACAAAATCTTGTTTTATACTAGTTTAAAATGACCCATCTTCTTTTCAATTTCTAAATATTTAATTGATTTTCATCCATATTCAACCATACATTAAGATATAATATACATAATTACAATTCATAATAAGCTATATAAAGCAATTGGCAAAAAAACGTTTTTATGGATAAAATTTTTGAAGTAGTCAAATTATTTTTTAGGTATATTCTTTTGTCAATTTTCCCTCAAAGCCAATAAAGATTTTTTGGCTTTACGATTTTTAGTTATATACTCTATATAACACTAAAACATGCAATTTAAACAATAAAAATTTAATATCATTTTCTTATATATATATATATTATATATATTATAATATAAATGAAATGTCTTTTCCAAATTTTGCATTATAAAAGAGATTTGCACTGGAAGAGATTTGGTCCCTCTAGAACCATATTGAATCCATTATAAAGCTAAAAATATACATATAGGAAAGGTAGGAAAATTTCTTGACTATAAGTTATGAATGGAATAAAAAAATCTAAAACCTTGAATGCATACCTCAAATCAGTACATCACCGTTTAAATATCTCCTTTTAATCAATTTATTTCCACAACACAACACATCTTTGTTTTCCATATTTGCTTTTATTCAATTCCTACCCCACAACATCTCAATAGATTTTTTGTTTTTTGGAGATCTGCTTTTTATAGAGTTCATACTCTACAGCCTAAAATTTCACACTTTCTTTATATATTATAATTGGGATCACTATACCACTTTTTATATATAATTGATTTTTTTTTTAATTGCATCTTAAATTTAAACATATCAGAAATATAATTACATATTAAAATTACAAAATAGAAAAAAAAATATTCTTATAATCAAATAACAACACAAAAATCCAACCATACTTTTCACTAATTAATTCATGCTTACTTTCAATCAAAATATACAAATTACACAACAACAAGGGGACATAAACTTTGAAAATACAATAATAAGTATTAAATTCTTAGGTCCCCACTCCCATTCCATATACAATGACAAATGTTAAATTCTTACGTACCCATTCCAACAATCCGACAAACGTCTTTTCCCACTTTCTTTACCTAAACTTTGAAAAAACAATAATAAATATTAAATTCTTAGGTTCCCACTCCCATTCCAAATACAACAATAAATATTAAATTCTTACCTACCCATTCCAACAATCCTAAAAACATCTTTTTTCCACTTTCTATATATAAACTTTGAAAATACAATAATAAATATTAAATTCTTAAATCCCCACACCCATTTCAAATACATCAACAAATATTGAATTCTTACCTACCCATCCCAACAACAGTCCGACAAGCATCTCCTTCCCACTCCCTTTAAATTCCCGCGGATTTCCCGGGGTTCATGATTTCTTCACATGGGAGCATCTTTCTTTCTGAAATTTTTCTATGTAGTTGTCCAAAGCACACCACAGGGCACGTCAGCGTTGAAAGTTCAGCAGCAAAGAATTACAAGTATTAAATTCTTGCCAGCGGACTTCACAGTCCGCGAAAAGACAGGAGACCAGTGACTCGCATCAATATGCATATAGCTGTGGACAGCTGGACTCCATGTGAAAAGTGGGCCTGAGTCTTTACTATTTTATTGGCGAATATAATGAAACTTCAAAGGGGAAAATCTATTTATTCTTTTAAATCATGCTTCTCAATTATTATGTGAGAGTTTTAATGAATATAAAAAAAAAAAACTAAAAATTGGTTTGAGTGGACTTAACCGTTATCATCATCAAAAAAAATATAAGAGTAATATATTATTTTAAATATATAATTTTTCTCCAAAAAATTACTATATTTAAAAAAAGTGTTTATTTAATATTGATATGTTATTTCTTTTCGGAAAACATTATGCATATGCTTTTATTAATCTTAGTAGGTAAATGATAGAATTTGTTTGAAATAAATTTATATGATTGTGTTAAAGAGTAATCTTTTATTAATTAAAGCATTCAAATATTTATTTATTGTTTTTATTATTTTTGGAAAATTATTTTTAGATATTTTTAATCAAAATTTTGTTATAAAAGTGGTTCATTTTCCATATATCTTTGAAAATTCATGCAAATCCTAAATATTTTTAGAAGAGATTAATATGAAACAATTTTAGATTATTCTAATCTATGTAAAATATATTTAATGATGAGAAGGGCATGCAAGGGAGAGAGACAAAAGACTTATGCATATAGAGATGGCTTAAGCCACTTTACGTAGTGTAGAGCTCCGCACGACAAATAGTATTTTGAATTTCAAATCATGAAGATTGTGAAGGAGAAAATTTGAGTGTGAGGTTTGGATAAAATCATTAAAGAGTTTTTCATATTGTTGTTGAGTTGTTGTCATTGTTAGCTAGTCGAGTTGTAGCCACCACTGTTAGCCATTGTCGTTACCATCTTGAGCCCTTGCAATCTGTTTGCAATTGTTTTTCTAAGGTTGTGACTAGTCACAGTTTGCAACATCATTGTGATGCCATTATACTTGTTGTTGCTATAACTCTCCGCTATAAATCTAGTTCATTGAAAAAGGCATTGAGCCACTGTGCATAAATGTGTGTGAGAAACAAGCTTGGATAAGGTGTTGTGGAGAAAGTCTTTGTAGAGAAAATTGTAGTCAAAACATTATTAAAGGTCACTTATTTATTTAACAAGTGTTATAGTTGCATAGCAGCATAGTCCCTGCCTCTTTTGGAAGTTATCGAAACATATGCTTTTTTGTTATTCGTAATCGGCTACGACAAAAATTGGTTATCGCACCCTCTGCACCTTCTTTATTTGTTTACAATTTATTCAATGCTTAAGAGTAAATGCCATTAAACAAGTGAACAATGTAGCCATTTAAACCTTTTAATTACACTAAGTTGGAAATAGCCACTATGGCAAGCATAGTGTGCAAAATGATGACATGACACTTGAAAATAGGGACACATGGTAGTTGCAATACACAATGTATGCATATTGATTTGCGGAAAATAGGTGACAAGTGGTAGTATAGACCTTGAGGTGCCATTGGAGTACAAAAACTTGTACAATCTGTTTATTTGTTTACTATAAAGTACTATCGAAATCCTAAACATTTGTATCAAAGAAATTGTGAAATGATCATATATTTACTAGTTATTCTTTGTTCATACTATAGAGTTCTCACATTGTTACGTTGTTTAGGCAAAAAACATGGAAATATAGGCTACATAATATTAAAATGCACAAGATATAGGAACCAAGAATCCCAATGCAAGTCGTTTTACTACTACTATTGTATTGAAGGTAAAAACTGGTAGTTTTGCCTAGTTACATATATGAATAAGAAATTGTAATTCATTGTTAGAAAATTATATATATTTTTTTCTATATAATACTACCTAAGCACCCACGGGGGATTTGAACCGGTGACCTATCGCAAGGAGTGCCTTAATAGTACACCCATTCACCGTCAATCCAAAGCCCCGTGGACGTTAGAAAATTATATATTACAGAGCAATGGAACACATAAAATATTGCAGAAATATAAACACAGAAAACACATAAAACAGGAGAGACACAGATATACGTGGTTCACCCAGTTTGGGCTACATCCACCCCGAATAGCCAATCCTTCCTTTTTATTATCCAACAAAATGAAGAGACACAACCTACAACAGATCCACTGTAATATCCTCTGTTTTCTCTCATAGTCTCAGCTATCTATTTCTCACTCTGAGAATACACATCTATATCACAGCATCAATACAATACCCTCATACAAAGAGAGGGGTTTCCTTCTAAGGCAAAAAACCCTAAACTAAACATAAATTCTACCGTCAGATCAGCCGCCTAATGAACAACCCAGATTGACTAGAAATTACTATACTTTTACAAGGCAATTTTACATCTGTTTTTAGCTTCGGGTCAAGTCTCCCCCCGCGTTGAGGGGTGTACAATCTTCCTGGGGTATGCGTCTGGCTGAAACAAAGACCTCTAAATTAGGATGATAATCATGCTCCACACCCAACATTCATATCGTCTAAATGCTAACCATGTCAAAATGGATGAGAGAATGCAAGGCAAGGAAATATGGAATCTTGTTCAGAATCCAAAAATGATATGGAAGGCGAAGCATAAGTATCCTTGTTCCAACACTCTAGGATGAAGCACTGGGAAACCAGTAATATTGAATAATCCTAGAATGTCCATGACACCAAAGGCCCAAGTTTGACACACAAAATGGTATGAAACAGAAAGTTCAATTTACGTTTTTGATAAACTCATCACTTACATATATACTCTTTATGGCAAGAGCATTTAATGTACCCTTCATCTTATCTACTTAGTCACAAGGTTCATGTTTATGAAGATGACGACAAGGCTAAGAAACCAGTTTAATGAAATAGAAAAAGAGGCATGTGGTTGTGATTGTAGCTTTGAAAGAATTAAATAATGGCAGTAGTAGGGACCGACATCCAATACTCAAGGCTACCAGTCATAAAAGCTAACAAATTACGGAATGGGGTGATGACAACTCCAAAATTTGTTTCATGGAAGATGTAAATATGTTTGAAGTAAAATAGTTAATATCATATTTATGTTTGCTTAGCTTAAATGTATAATAAGTTAATGTTTTCAGACAAATAAGGGCGAAAATGTCTATATAAGCATAAGTTTCAAAAGTAAGGGAATCAAGGTGGTCACTTTAGGAGCTAGAAATATGGATTAGGGAATTATCTCAATCTCAAAATATTGTTGTATATCAGGTAATGAGAGCACTAGTGATGAGCACAAGAGGTATTTCATATCATTGAAAGATTTTTGTTGTGACTTGCCCCACACGAAAAATTTTTTGACACCACATTTTACTAAATGCCTAATGAAATATAGGAGAATCCTAAGACGAACTTGCGATAGAAGTTGGTAAGGCCTAAGAAACTCTAAACAATCGGGACAAGGAGGGAGAACTAGTGATGCCGAAGGGGGACTCTTTAGGGAATGTTGACTTTCCGGCTCTGTTCAACTCAATTGAGCCTCAACTCCACCTCCTTCAACATTATGTAGACCAACTCTATCAAGCTCACCATCTAAACCATGCAGACCATGTTATCTTCTTTGCATATATACTGCATAATCAATGATGCATCATGGACCGACAAGCCTCTCTCAAACAAAACCAACAGAACCTTCAGGCTCATATGGATGACTTCGAGAATCATATGGCGCACATGGAATCCCACATTCATGATGTGTTCCATAGACCAATGACTCAAGAAAATGAGGTAGCTCTTCCCATTGCAGAAAATTCACCAGAATGAAAGTAGGCTTTGTCAAGTTTTTTGGAAATTCTGGTGCCTAGTGGGCAGTGAACCACAAGAAATCCAGTTTTTTGAAGTTGTTGTCGTCTTTATTCTATATGTATCTAGGGGCCAACAAATCCTGTCGGAGTGAGGCCATTTTTGCTCATTTGAAGAACTTCTCACGATGTAATCCTACTCTGAATTAATAGAAAAATGCTGATTTACAAACAAAAAATAACAATACATAAATATATAAAAAATCCTAGCTTCAAAATATTTTTTCTTTAACTTTGCGATTTTTTTTTTTGAAATTTTTATTACAAAAAAACATTGCAAAGAAAAACAACAAAACACAAACTTGAAAAATCCTTAGAAAACAAACACCTCAGAAAGAAAAAGAAAAATAAGGAGGCAACTTGAAAAATGGTTAAATAACCAACATTCAAAAGAAAAATGTGTACTTAAGACATAAGAAAATTTAAAGTGTCACAAATAAGCCCCCCTAAAAAAAGGGTTGATCTTGCATCAATTCTTTTTCAAAATCAACTTGAAAATCACCAACATTTTAAAAAAATTGTCCATACTTAATACATAAGAAAATTTAAACTGTAAAAAACAAGCCCCCCCAAAAAATAGGTTGATGTTGCGTCAACACTTTTCAAAATTGGCATGAAAATAATTAACATTTTAAAAAAGTGTCCATACCTTATACATAAGAAAATTTGAAGTGTCAAAAATATACTCTCCCAAAAACGGTTAATTTTGCATCAACACTTTTCAAAATTGGTATGAAAACCATGATGTTTTGAGACCTCTAAAAAAATGAAAACTCAGTACAGTTCTCATTAAGTTGGTAACTTTGTTATAGTTTTTTCCCAAAAGAATACTAACATTGTGAGGTCTAGAATCATATACATCATGATGCTTCCACAATTATGGTTGGCCTAAAATAACATCACAAACTTCAAGGGGGGGAATATCACACAATACCTCATCCTTGAAGGGCTTGATGTCGTCTGGTAGGCGACACTATTAATTGATGTAGATATCTCTCCTTTAGCAAAACTACTCGATGGTGTATTGCTACAAGATTGGTGTTGTTGGTAGGTCTAATTACTTAATGACCTATGCTGAGGTGAGGTTCTTTTGACTTCCACTATCAATAATGAAATGCAACGAAACACCCTTCACCCACATATGCAAGTGAAAAAGATGTTCATATTCCTATGTTTCTTTGGGTTCACTTTATTGAACCTTGGTGGTAGCAACTATCCAACTAGGTTTTGCATCAATGATCCACTTCTCCTTGTCTATATCTGATTTAGAGTTAGAACCTGCATTTGACTTAAGACTTTTAGCTCGGCCGCCAATGTCTTCTTTGAGCAACATTCATATATGTTTTCCAAGGGTTCTTACATAGCTTGCACCATTTCCCTATGTCTTTCTTCATCTTCCCATTACCCTTCTTTTTTTGTGGCTTAGACAAGTTGTCGTTGGTTGTTCTATCCTAGCTCTGTCCTTTCTTCTGTGAGTTGGGGTTTCCTTTTCCTTGCTCTTGCTATGAGGAATTCACAAATCCAAAGTATTTCTTCTTCTTTAAATTTATTTTCAATTTTGAAAGCATATCTACACGCCATGCCCAGACAAGGGATATATAGGAACCTAATTTTCATTCAGATGTATCAATGCATACCACTGTAGTACTTGAGCACCATATGTCACTCAGAGTATTTGATGCCCAAGTTGGTGTACAAGGTATGGAAGATGTTTGCGAACTCTTAGCAATATTTGGTCCCTCTCCTACTGTAGTGTTGTCCATCTCATGTACTGGTCATTGTAGCTTCAAACAAGGTAATGTTGTTCCTTAATAACATCCCTAAAAGAGCCCCAAATAGGCACAAACACAAACATTGCAGACTCCTCTGTCACGGTAAGTCTCCCACCAACCCTTTACATGTGGGACATCCTTAAAGAGCGCAAAGGTATTCGTTTATATCAAAATAATTGTGGTAGAAAAACACCCTTCTAACATATTTAACCATTTTCCTAGAGCATCTGCATCTATCTATCCTTCAAACACAAGAATATCAAAACTAACATGTACCTTGAAGGGGGTGATGCCTCCAAAGGGGCCGCTTGATGAAGATGCTTTAGTTGTTGGAAAATGTCCAAGGATTTGGGAAAATTTATCCATCATCTTGTTTGTTTTTCATGTGAGGGTTTTCTCAATCAACAATTTAGTAAGATTTATTGATCTCTCATATTTCTTTCTTCCGTCATGGGAGGTCGTCGGGGTTGGTGAGGATGATCTTGTAAAGGATTAAGTAGTTCAAGTCCCAACACCTTATACCTTGGCCTCATTGGGGACATGCACAAAGAAACAAATAAAAAGCAAACTACTTTAATACCACTCATCTAGATTTCTGAAGGGAGTGAAATGAAAACACAAATTTATAACAAAACCATAAATATATGGTAAAACTTGAGTTATATTAATAAATGGAATGTTTTGAAACTATAAAAATGTGAAATGTAACAAACTTTCTCAAATGATGGTAGCTTATCTCTGAGAAAAGATGCAGTGGCTACGTGAATTCATCAAATCCCCTTACAATGATGCTGAAAGTCCCTTTTTAACATAAGAAAAAATTAGGAAACCCTAAACATCCAAAAGCCTAAACTTGGGAGATGAAAAACCAAAAGGTTTGTGGGCCTTGATGGGATTAGTTGGTAATTCAACTTCCCAAGGTCTTAACTTTTGCATACGATCTCTATTTGGCATGCCCAATATCTTGTTGAAATTTCTAGCCAATAAGTACACATTTTGACTGGGCCCAGGCCAAACCCTATGGATATTGCTCAGACCCCACCACATCAAAAGAAGGTCATTGAGGGATTAAAAATGACCCCATAAGTTCAAAACATGAAAATTTGTAGAAAAACTACCAAGATCACTAGTGGAATAGGTGGGTGGCCACCAATATCCACCTAGATCACTTCAAATTTTAACTAGAGTTACAATATTGACTCTTATAAAGTCTTTTTCATCATGATAACGTGGCTAGCCACTTTTCCATGGATATTATGGGCTGACATGGCATCCTCTTGAAATATGGTGATTAAAATAGGAAGGTCAACTTCTCAGTGGCATAAATTTTGCATGCGTAATTTGATTAAGGAGATATTTGCACCATTGGGAAGGTTTATGTGTGTAAAATAACACAAAATGGTGTGACTCTTAAGCGGCAAAGTTTTACCCCCAAAAAAATTTTGTTTGACACCTCAACTTGCTCCCAAAATGTTTCAAACCCCAATTTTCCAAACTGGGTCCCACCATGAAAAATGGTAATGTGAGTCATTTACTTCACTTTTTTCCATTCTCAAATTGTTAAGGTGGATGAAAAACAATATAACGATCTAATCTAGATAAAAAAGGATTAAATGTGCACATTTTCTCATATAGTAAGGTGGGGTTTATGAGTTAGATTGAAAGTCACATGTTGTAGCTTGTACCTTAACCACCCAAACCAATATTTGGTGGTATAAAAGGATGCCATGGCTATGAAAAAACCATTTCTTTCCATAAGTATCTTTGCTCTAGCAAACTTTCCATGATCCAAGCCAGTCTTCTTACGTGCTTGAAGCATTTCTCCTCATAAAACCCTAGTTTCCTTGTCTTGTTTATCCCTCCCCTATATCATGATTGATTCTTCATCATATTGGAGTGGAAGACCAAAGGAGGAGACATTAAGAGGGCCATGAAAGAGGAACTTGAAAGACGATTATGTTCAATGCGTGTGACAAGGAGCATGTGTATGTGTATGTACCAACGTTGTGGATTATATAATAAAGAAACACATTTTTTTCAAATCTTATTGTTGTATGCAATGAATTTCTTTTCTATGCTTTAATATTTGATTGAACTAAGCTAATAGATATATGTATGCTTTGATTCTCTATTGCTTAGTTGTTTTCCACCTATGTTGGTTGTAGGCCTGAATTTCATGTTATCCGAATTTAAACAAGAACGAAACAAATTACAGATATAACCATAATTAGAAAGATGCAACATAAATAACACTTCATTTCATTAATATCAAATACTGAAATATGCTTACAAACAAAATGGAAATAAGACTAGCTCGGGTGATGGTAACTTATCTCTAAGAAGAGATGTGGTGGCTACATGCCTCTGAATTGTGTTACAATGAGGCTTCAGGGCCTATTTATCATTGAGAAGCAATGAAAAACCCCAAACATCCAAAACCCTAACCCTAGGAGATGAAACACCAAACTATGGGCCCTGTTGGGTTAAATTGGTACATCAACTAGCCGGGGTCGTAACTTTTGGCATACGATCTCTGTTTGACACATATGATAACTCATTAGAAAGATCTATTCGAGGAATACAACTGCTGACAACATCTTATATTTGCCACCAGTGGTTTTCCCAAAACAAATTTTGTTTAGGGCCTCAAAACGGCTCCAAAAGTTCAAGACCCGAAAAACTGCCAAAAATAGTAAATTGTGCTACAGTTAAGGAAATTGAAAATTGAAAGAAACAATGGTGGGGTCCATGTAGAATAGGCGGGTGGCCACCAATATCCACCTGGATCATCATGGGAAACAAGGAGAGAAGAGGAAAAATGATTTACTACAATAATCAAACCTATAAGTAGGTCTCATGTCTAGTAGATTAGTAATTACCTTGTTTGCAAGCATTTTTGTGCTAGTGCCTTGAGTTTATTGTGCCCATTCTATTAAGGTTTTCAACCTTGGCCGTAGGGGATAATTTCTTGCAATAACCTTGTTTTGAGAAATGAAAATAGACCATACAAATAAATTATTGTTAATACAATGTTTCATTAAACATGTGAATGATCATGAGGTTGCACGTGAAAAGTGGCCATGAGTTGTCACCATTATTAGTGCTATGTAATTAATTATCGAGGTTAAATGACAATATAGGGAATTTATCCATTGTTCATTAATAATTGATCAACCATTACCTCACAACCAATAATAACTTTGAAAGTCTAACAAAGTATTATGAATGTTAGATTAGAATAAAATATTTGTGTTTACATCTAGATGAAACTTGTACAATCTATAGAACCAAGAATGCAAAACATTACAATTACATTGTTGATGTCCTTTATTTCAAAGATGTCTCAACTTGCCATACTTATTTTTTGGTAGTGTTCTAAAACATTATTAATACAACTACATACTTTTTGTGTTAGCAAATGTTGAGTATGCCTTATATTCTTTGCATGACTTATATGCACCATGAAGAAACGAGGTAGTTTTTTAGCCTCACCATGTTTGGGGGTATGCAAGGAGGTAGGATCCCTCCTGCATGGGGTTCAAGGAGGCGCCCCAAAAGAATTTTTCTAGGTATCTTTATACATCCATTTTTTTGTGGTTTTCTACCCACAGTTTTGCTAAAAGAGGTTTTCTGTCACATGGTGGCTTTTCCTATGATTTTATGACACGATTTTTACCATGGTTTTGGTTGGATTGGTGGTTCATATTCGACAAGATGTAATGAAATACTATACATAAAATATAATAATAAAAAAAAAAACTTGTTGGTTTCGTTTCTAGGATTAAATATTTGTGTAAATTTGTGTGTTTTCGATTATATCTTTTTTATTTTACTAATAATTTGTTTGCAAGAATTATTTGTGCAAGGTTGAAACTTACAACAAACTCGACAAACTTTTTGAACTACTCAAATTTTCATGATACAATGTCTTTTTTTTTTTATAAGTATGGAAATGTATCATCACTTACACCATATGGTCATCTTCCTGATGTTTACAAAGTAAGAATGAATGTCCTTTTATGTTTATGTTTTTCCATCTCCTTATTTCAAATACTAAGAATGCCAGGTTAATTTGAATTAACAAAGTAAATATTTTTTTTATAGTAAGAGATTTTTTTCTAAACACAATTTTATTATATGCTAGCAATTATTAAGTTGATTCCATTTAGATAAAATCTTCTTTTATAGTAAATTTGAAATGATCAATCATTCTCTTCAATTCCTTAATATTTAATTCATTCTCATACATCATTACAATATATAATTACATTTATAATATGTCATATCCATAGCTATATGAATTATAACAACTCATAAGATGAAAGGAAATATAAAAATAATTTTGTTCATAGCATTAAAAAGTTGGAAAATAGGAATTTAATACTCGCAATTTAGTTACAATGAGTTATCACAATTATGATGTATGAAGAAAGTGGAAAGAAATTATAAGTTGTGATTTGTGAATGGAATAACAAATAATATTTGAATCTCTTTATTTTAGATTCATACCCATATTATCCCTAACATATTTTCTTATATCTCCTTTTATTCCATTGAACCCCACAACATCTCAACATATCTTTTTTTCATAACTCCTTTATTCCATTCTACCTCACATCCACGAATTTCTCTGCATTTATTGGGATAATAAAAAATACCATTTTTTTATTATATATAATTGAGTTTCATTTAATTACACATGATTACATCTTTAAATAATATGCATTTATACCCCACAACAAGTCAACACTTCTTATTTGACACTTCTTTTTTCACATAGTTCCTTTAGTCCATTCATACCCACAACGAAGAATATTTCTATACACTTTCTTTATATATCATTATGATAACTCCTTATCACTTTTTATTTATAATTAAATTTCTTTTAATTAATTTGAACTACTTTAAATATATATTCTTTTTAAATATAACGATAAATTAAAAATAAAATAAAAATAAAAATATTTTCTAACCCAAATGAACACATGAAAATCTAACCATGCTTCTCAATAATTAATTGACCATACCAACTGCTTTGAAATATTAGGTTTATTTTCCATCCAATTGTATAAAACAGGCCACAAAATTTCAATTATTAACTTTGAAAGTGCAACAAAAAAGAATTTCAATTATTAAATTCTTGTGTCCCCACTGCCTCTTCCCACAATTAGACAAAATACTTTCTCACTTGTTCATCTCTCATTCCCCTACGTTCTTAATACATTTCATAATTTCATAAAAGTGCAGCACAAAGTACTAAATCCTTAGGTTCTCACTCCCTATTCCTAATTTCATAAAAGTGCAACACAAAGTATTAAATTCTTAGGTTCCCACTCCCTATTTCCACATATGATATCTTATAAAAAAAGAATCCAAATGGAAAAATTCAGGTGTATATTATGTCCCAGTATATTTTTCAGTAAAATTCTAATAATATTTCAGATACATATAGAGTGTCTATTCTAATACTAACATAATGAAAAATGACATCCATTTGTTCCCATAGCACAAAGTCCATATACACTAATCTATTCATCAAAAACACAAACACAAAGGTCAGAAAAAGTTCAAGCATGTTAATCAAAAGTAGACATGAAACTCATGAAGGGAAGTTGGACCATGCCCTCCTTGCTAGTCACATTTTCCTCCATGAATCTGTAATGTATGAAGCCTGACTCATCCTCTAAGCCCTGTTTGGATAAACTATTTTCCATGGAGTTTGAATCCCTGTAGATATGCTAGAAGTTTATATGGTGGAAGGACTGTGTAAGATAGTTAATGTGGTTGATCCAAACCTCCAAGTGGAGGAAGAGGCATTCGACGGGACACTCCATCAATGAGATTTTTTGAATCTCCATATATGTGGATTGTGTCCAAAGACAATCTATTGGAAAACCAGAGGAGTCCCCAAAGGGCTTGGGTCCCCGCTCTCGAATTTGTGCCATCCCCTCCATGCCAAGATAATTTATAATGTGTTTTGTTGCAAAATATGATCCATATGCCATAACCACCTCTGCCTCCCTGTGCTACTCCATTGAAGTAGCCAGCAGGGAATAAGATGTCCGGAGCAATGGATCGATGAAGTAAGTCCTTGACCACAGTAGCCAACAAGGAATAAGATGTTTGGGGCAATGGATCGATGAAGTAAGTCCCTGACCACATGCATCCTGTTTGTGAGATTTTCCATTGACCTCCCTATGTTAATGCAAATCTGTAGGATGTTTACATGGCTTCTCTCAAGTATGTATGGGTTCCTAGCCTACCAGATATTAGAGATATAAATAGGGTAGTGGATTTATGTTTACCCCCTCTTTCGATCCACCATTGAATACACTGTTCAATAGAGAGAAAAGTTCTAAAACGATTGCGTAAAAAGTGGAAAAACATGTGTTATACTTGAAGGGAAATCAAATATTCTAGGTAGAGGTGTAGATTAGTCTCCAAAGCATCTCGATAGAGAGGGTAGCTTCTTGGACCTTGGACTCCCTGCTTTCAAAGTGTCTTGTTATGGCAGACCAACCAAGTAAATAAAATATTTTTTAATGGGGCCTTCAATTTCCAAATCTGCTTGAAACAACATGTGGAATTTAAATTGTATATGTTTCCATATGATACCCTTTAATTACCCATACTGCAGTTAAAAATGGTTGAAATCACTTATATATTTCACACAAAGGTGTATGCGTCAACACACACCCAGTTTACATTAAGAGATTACTCTAATATATAGAGTTTCTCAATTCTAACTGATTCTTAGTTTAGAAGGATAGGTTGAGATAATTTCTCAACCATCACCAACAACTCATAAACCAACATTACAAATACTGCATGTAAGCATTAACTCCAAGTTCCCCTCTTAATGCTTACATTACATAAATTTATTGAAACCACCCATAAACAACAAAATACACAATCATTTTTAACTGGTTTATAGCTTATCAATATAGGCTCCATCAAGTTGCCTCATAACCCTCATAAAGGTGTAGTTGGCAAGTTGGATTCCCGAGTTCGACTCCTGAATTTATGAATCAAAGACCTCCCGAAGAAAATTAGTAAACAACGTCCCAAGCTGTTGCATAACTTCATTAGAAGACCACTCCCACGTCTTCAACAAATGAGGGATCCTTCCCTAGATCTACAACTACCATACCATCTGGACCACCATCCATGTTGAGCATTTTCACTGCACTTGATTCCTTCAATTTTCCTTATGACACAACGCCATAGCTCTACCCTTCGAAGCCTCTGGTATAGTTAGCGCAATCTTTGCATAAAATGAATTTTCACACCATCTTCAGAACATGTTGGTTGCCATATCCATGGTCGATTCCTGTGCTTATGATAAAACCTCGTGTTTGTCTTTATCATGCTTAATAGCCTCCATTCTTTGCTATACAAACTATATCGTATCAATCCTTGGGAAATATGATTAAGAAAATATGGAGAGAACAAAATTTCCAATATCAAGCTGAGCCGCCCAATTTCAAGATTTGCAAGGTTTCCAGATGGTAGAAAACGACATGGAAACTTTCAAAACTTGATCTAATGAATTTTTTTTCATAGATCTCAAAACTATGTCGTTCAAAAAATATTTTCTGATGTCTCTCGCAGGAAGAAGTGCTACAACTCTCCACTATACAACCCATCTTGTAGGTCGCCGACATGCAGGTCATGAGCTTAATTAATAAAAAAAAAGATTGCATGGAGAACACATTCTTCGTACTTGTCAACCAGGACTGAAGTAGACGACGGTTTGTATCTCCATCAAATTCCAAACTCGACTCCTGTTGAAGTTGAAGTCTACCAATGAGATCTCGGTTCTCTGTATCGCCACTAGGAAATCATACAATTAAATGAAATGCCAACAATTAAAGTTCTAGATGGAGCACCTAACATGGGACCTGCAACGCATAAATAAGATCAACCGATGTGAGATCCCCACACATGGTGCATGCGCTCTAGTTACCATCATTCTAGACTTCACATATCGCAAACCCAACACACTATTGTAAAATATGTAAAATACCCAGCGACAAATTACAATTTGCCTATGCCCTTGGGCTAGGGCCAAGTCTAGGCCCATACAGGTTCCAATACCAAGTTAAAAATGGTTGAAAGCACTCATATATTTCATATATTTCACACAAAGGTGTATGGTTCAACACACACCAGTTTACATTCAGAGATTACTTTAATATATAGAGTTTCTCAGATCTAATTGGTTCTTAGTTTAGAAGGAGAGGTTGAGAAAATTTCTCAACCATCACCAACAACTCATAAACCAACATTACAAATATAAGATATAAGCATTAACTCCAAGTACTATTATGTTAAAATCCATACTCATAATTACATCTAATTAAAAAATTGAAACTCTATTACATAGAAATAGAGAAAATAAGCTATAAAGAAAAAATGTGAAAAAATTCTTATTGAAAATGAGTATTGTTTTTGTTTTTGTTTTTTTTTTTAAATAATGGGAAAAAATGAGTGTTTATTTGTGTTCCTTACAACAATGTCCATATTTTTAGGCTATCAGAAAATGCCAAATGAGATGATATGGTCTATTAATTATTTATGCCATCACAAAATTCCAAATAAGCTAGTATAGTCTATTAATTATTGAAAAGCATTGTTGGATGTATTGTAATTGTTAAAGCAGGGTTGGATTTTTGTGTTGTAATTATTGAGAAGCATGGTTGGATTTTAATTTTTATAATTTGAATTTGAAAATTTCTTTTTCCTTTCTATTTTAAATTTGTAATTATATTCATAATATTTTAAAGAAAATTTAATTATATATAAAAGTGATATTGAATCATTATAAACGATATATAAAGATTGTGAAGAAATTCCTAATTGTGGATATGAATAAAAGAGTTTTGAGAAAAAAAATGTGTTGAGATGTTGTCTGGTAGGAATGAAAATGCATAATATTAAAAAATGTATTTACATGTAGTTAAAAAAAATCCTATATAAAATTGATATTTAATAATCGCAATAACCATACAAAGAAAGTGCAAATGAATTAAAAAAAATATAATAGAAGAAGATATAAAAACATGGAATTAAAAAAAATATAATAGAAGAAGATATAAAAAAACATGTGAGAGTTGATATAAACTATGAATCCAATAGAAAAGAATTTCAAAGATTTCTTTTTATTTTATTCATAGTTAAAAGTTTCCTTCCATTTTCTTCATATTTCTCCAAAATTATCACTTGGCATTTTGTGATACCCTAAAAACATGATTCTGATACACTAAAAATATGGACGTATACCGATAAATACTTTCTTTTATTTGATTCAATTTCTTCACATTTTATTATTATTATTATTATTTAACTTTTTTGTTTTTAACCAAATGATTATGGGACTATTGAGTAGAACTAGGTTGTTGCTGCTTTTATTTTTCTTTTCTTTTCTTTCCTTTCAGTGAAGCATATACAATATGTACCTCTCAACTCCTTCAACTCATTTTTAATTTTTAAATGTAATTGAGTTTCAATAGTTTTTAATTAGATGTATGGTTATGGATCTCAATGTAGTCGCAGTTAAACTATTAAGGTTTTTAATGTTTTTCTTTAAATGTAATAATGAAAAGTTTAGTAAGATCATGGATTTTTACCATTTAAAATGTGTTTTTGGAGGTATAAATGAATTCAACATTCTAAAAAATCTTTGGAATAGTCCAATTGTGTAGATCACAAAGCTCAAACTTACTATTCCAAGAAATTCCCACACAATTTTGGACCAAATTAATTATATATACATATACATATATGTAAGTATCCACTCAACATATTATAAATATAATTACAAATTGTATTAATATCTAAAAATAGAAAAAAAAATCCATCCTAAAATATAAATAATAAATTGTTGTTATCCATAATTAATTGATCATATTAACCATTTTAAAAATTTATTGGGGTTTTCAATAAAAAAAAACATGCCACATATGATATTTGTGTTGAAAATAAGGTAATAAAGAATTAAAAGTCTCAATTTTTTTATGCCCCTACTCCTCATTTCCACAATCAAACAATGGAATTTTTTCACAGTTTCTTTAGTTTTATGAATTTATTACCATTCATGATTTATTTATATAATCCTTATATAATTTATAGAATTAAGAGATGCATTAAATTACATTTACAATATTGATATGCTTTTATTTTAAAAATGCCTTACTTTTGTGTTATTTTTTTAGTAGTGTTTTTAAGCATTCTTAATATAATTATATATTATTTGTATTAGCCATGTGAACTACTCAAATCTTCATGATGAAATGTGTTTTAGTTTTTGATGTCTTACATTTTCATATATATATGACAATGTATCATCACATGCCCATTATTTTGATCTTTTTGTTGTTTCCAAATCACAATCATTCTTTTATGTTTATACTTTTCAGTCTCCATATTTCAAATAGTAGGGATGAGAACTTAATTTAAATTAACTATATATATATTTAGAATTTTTTCCTTATTATGTGTTAACAATCAAGTTAACCTTATTTTAATAAAATTTTCTTTTATACTAGTTTGAAATTATCAGTGTTCGCTTCAATTTCTAAATATTTACTGATTTTCATCCATATTCAACCATATATTAAGATATAATATACATAATTAGAATTCATATTAAGCTATCTAAAGCAATTGACCAAAATACTTTTTTTGTGGATAAAATGTTTGAAGTAGTTAAATTATTTTACATTTTCGTTCCTTTTTAGTTATATTTTTTTGTCAATTTTCCCTCAAAGCTAATAAAGATTTTGGAATTACAATTTTTAGTTATATACTCTATATAACATTAAAAAATACAATTTAAACAATAATTATTATATATATATAGAGAGAGAGAGAGAGACGCAATGCCTTTTTCCAAATTTTGCATTGTAAAAAAAGTTTGCACTTGAAGAGATTTGGTCCATCTAGAACCATGTTGAATCCTTTCTAAAACTAAATATTACAAATACGAAGTGAGAAAATTTTATTGACCATAAACTATGAATGGAATAAAAACAAATCTGAAATCTTAGATGCATACCCCAAATGAGTGATCAATGTTTAAATATCTCTTTTTAATCAATTTATTCCAAGAACACAACACATCTTTGTTTTCCATATTTGCTTTTATTCAATTCCTGTCCCACAGCGTCTCAATAGATTTTTTTTGTTTTTTGGAGATCTACTTTTTATGTCATTCATACTCCACAACCTAGAATTTCACACTTTCTTTATATATTATAACTAAAATCACTATATATAATTGAATTTAAGCATATGAGGAATATAATTAAAGATTAATGACCTACATCTTTGAATTTGAACATATCAAAAATATAATTACATATTAAAATTACAAAATGGAATTTTTTTTTTTTTTTCTATAATTAAATAAGAAAATAGAAATCCAACATGTTACCAATTTTTCAATTTTTCACATTACTTTCCATCCACTTTAAAAATCACACCACAATAAACATAAACTTCAAATTCTTACATCCCACTCCCACAAACTTCTTTTTCACATTCTTTAATTTCCAGCTGTTCATGATTTCTTCACATGGGAAAATCTTTCTTTTGACCACGGATCAACACATCTTTTTTTTTTTTTTTTTCTAATTCAATTATTTGTTGTGGATGATGACGAAAGTACCATTCAATTAATTTTTTTAATTCAATTATTCTTACTTCCCCTCTCCCCATTCACACTTTCTTTTCGAAAAATCCTATACCTGACTTTCTTGTAGTGTGGACCACCACGTATCAGCATATCTTTTTCCAGATCTCCTTTTATTCCATTCATACCCCACACTTCAAAGATTTCTCTACATTTTCTTCGAATATCATAATCACAACTTATTGCCACTTTTCACGTACAATTGAGTTATTTTTAATCAAATATAATAACTGTTATAGATTTAAACTTTTAAGGACTTTATGTTAAAACTAACCATTATAAATGAAGGATAATCCATAGTCAAAGGCAAATGACAACATACAAATCTAACTACTCTTCTCAATAATAATTGATCGACCATTTTACTGTTGTTTTTCTATCCACTTGTCCAAAGTACGACACAGCGCACCTCAGCGTTGAAAGTCCGGCAGCACTCCACAGTCGAGAAAAGACAGGAGACCAGTGACTCGCATCAATATGCATGTAGCTGTGGACAGCTGGACTCCATGTGAAAAGTGGGCCCCCAGTTGTCACTATTTTCTCTACATTTTCTTCAAATATCACAATGACAACTTATTGCCACTTTTCACGTACAATTGAGTTATTTTTAATCAAAGATAATAACGGTTATAGATTTAAACTTTTAAGAAATCTAATTTATATTAAAATTATAAATTACAAATGAAGGATAATACATAGTCAAAGACAGATGCCAACGTACGATAATAATTGATCGACCATTTTACTGTTGTTGTCCAAAGCACGGCACAGCGCACCTCAGCGTTGAAAGTCTGGCAGCACTCCACAGTCGAGAAAAGACAGGAGACCAGTGACTCGCATCAATAAGCATGTAGCTGTGGACAGCTGGACTCCATGTTAAAAGTGGGCCCGAGTTGTCACTATTTTATCGGCAAATATATAATAAAACCTCAAAGGGAAATATCTACCCATTGTTTCTTCGTAATGGATCCATCATTACCATGAAAATCTATGATGGGTGTAAAATAATGCTTCTCAATTATGGAGAAGTATGATGTGAAAATTGAAAAAACTAAGAAATGTGTTTACTAAATGTTTTTATCAAAGTTATATAAGTTTTTTGGTACAATATTAAAAAAAAATCAAAATACAGTATTTAATTATAATTTAAATATATAATTTTTATTTATGAAAAAGGTTATAATTTAATTTCTTTGTTGTGTTGGAGATTATTATAATTTTATTTTTTATTTATTTTTAATATAATATGTTATTTTTTTAATATTTATATATTATTATTTTTATATGTTTTTTTAAAATATATTTTTTTGTATCAACTAAAGCATTTAGACATTTAGTTATCACTTTTATTATTTTTAGGAAAATATTTTTAGATATTATTAATAAAATTTTATAAAATATAAATCTATATATTTTAGAAATTTAGGCAAATCCTAACTATTTTTAGAAGAGATTAATATGAAACAATTCTAGATTATTCTAATTTATGTAAAATCTATTTAATGGTGAGAAGGGCATGCAAGGGAGAGAGCCAAAAGACCTAAGCATATAGAGATGGCTTAAGCCTCTTCACATAGTGTAGATCTCCGCACCACAAATAATATTTTGAATTTTAGATCGTGAAGGAGAAAATTTGAGTGTGAGGTTTGGATAAGGCATTAAATAGTTTTTCATATTGTTGTTGAGCCATTGTCATTGTTAGCTAGTCGAGTTGTAGCCACCACTGCTAGCCATTGTCGTTACCATCGTGAGCCCTTGCAATATGTCTGTAGTGGTTGTTCTAAGGTTGTGACCAGTGACAATTTGTAGAGTCGTTGTGGTGCCATTATAGTTGTTGTTGCTATAACTCTCTGCTATAAATCTAGTTCATTGACAAAGGCATTGAGCCACTGTGCATAAGTGTGTGTGAGAAACAAGTTTGGATAAGGTGTTGGGGAGAAACTCTTCGTAGAGAAAATTATAGTCAAAACATTATTAGAAGTCACTTATTTATTTAACAAGTGTGATAATTGCATAGTAGCATAGTCCCTGCCTCTTTTGGAAGTTATCGAAACATATGCTTTGTCGTTATTCGTAATTGGATACAATAGAAACTGGTTATCGAGCCCTCAACACCTTCTTTATTTGTTTACAATTTATTCAATGCTTAAGAGTAAATGCCATTAAACAAGTGAACAATGTAGCCATTTAAACCTTTTAATTACACTAAGTTGGAAATATCCATTATGGCAAGCATAGTGTGCAGAATGATGACATGACACTTGAAAATATGGACACGTGGTAGTTGCAATACAGAGGTATGCATACTGATTTTCACAAAATAGGTGACAAGTGGTAGAATTGATCTTGAGGTGCCATGTGGAGTACAAAAGCTTATAAAATTTATTTATTTGTTTAAAATTTATTCAATACTTTATAGTTGCTATTAAATAGTTGAACAATGTAGCCATTTACATGTTTTAATTAAGTTGAATTGGCAATAGCCATTATGGAGGGCATAATGTGCAAAATGATGACATGACACTCGAAAATAGCAATGCATGACAATTGCAATACATGATTTATGCACAATGATTTTGGGAAAATAGGTGACATGTGGCAGTACACACCACGAGGTGTGACATGGAGTACAAAAACCACATCATGCTCAAGTCATGTATCCATAATGTATCATTTAAAATCCATGATTATGCTCTCTCCCCAAAACTTTTCTCTTTGATGAGAATTCGTCTGTGAATTGTTGGCAATTTGATTGAATCGACACAAAATTCAAACAATTTCCATAATACTCATCTTTCTAATTTTCCTAGTCTATTTGATTTTAGAAGCTTTGTTACCAATATCCATCCGTCCTTCTGGTTCTGCAGAGTTCCAACTACATTTCTACCCTAGTTATCAAAACTGTGGTAAGATGCATTTTATTGGAACTGTGAGGTAGGAACCATGAGTATGGGTCCTTTCTGGTTGACATGTGTAATTGTGGCATAGGCTAGAAGAACTCATCATAGGGACACACCATTTTAAATGAACTTCACATAACACTCAACAAGATGGCACTTGTGCGACATTTGTTTTATACATTAACACGAGTAATTAAGAGTAATCAACGTAAGTGTAGTTAACTTCTACATTGGGGGTTAGTTAACATTTAAATGAAATTAACCGTCATATATGTTCAACAAAGATTTGACTATTAACCATCTTTTCAGCTCTTAATAGTAAGTACTATCGAAATCCTAAGCATTTCTATCAGAGAAATTGTGAAATGATCTTCTATTTACTTGTTATTCTTTGTTCATATTGTGGAGTTCTCACATTCTTACCATTTTTAGGCCAAAAGCATGGAAATATAGGCTAAATAAGCTTAAAGTTGCACAAGATACATGAAAAAAGAATCTCAATGCAAGTTGTTTTATTATTTTTGTTGTATTGAAGGCAATGATTGACAATTTTACTTGGTTAAGCATATATGAAGAAGAAATTGTAACAAGTTCCTCTCATCTAAATGTTCACTAGGTCAAAATGGATGAGAGGATGCAAGGAAAGGAAATATGGAATCTCATTCAAAATCCAAAAGTGATATGGAAGACGAAGCATAAGTATTATTGTTTCAACGCTCTAGGAAGAAGCATTGGGCAACCTATAATATTGAATAATCCCAGAATGTCTATGAAACCAAGGGCCTAAATTTGACACACAAAATGGTATGAAACAAAAAGTTCAATTTACGTTTTGTGAAACTCATCACTTACATACGTAATGTTTATGACAAGAGCATTTGACATAGTCTTCATCTTATCTACTTAGTCACAAGGTTCATGTCAATGAGGATGACGAAAAAGCTAAGAAACTTGTGTAATGAAATGGAAAAGGAGGCATGTGGTTGTGATTATAACTTTGAAAGAATTAAATAATGATAGTGGTAGAAAAACATATCCAATACTCAAGGTTATCGATCATAAAAGCTAACAAATTACGGAATGGGGTGATAACAACTCCAAAATTTGTTTCATGGAAGATGTAAATATGTCTAAAGTAAAATAGCTAATCTCGTATTTTTTTTTCTTAGCTTGTATATATAATAAGATAATGTTTTGGGGAAAATAAGGGAGAAAACCTCTATATAAGTGTAAGTTTCAAAAGTAAGGGAATCAAGGTGGTTGCTTTAGGATCTAGAAATATGGATCATGAAGAGTTCCATAAAAGCCAACTAAAAATACTTGGTTAAATTGCAAAGTAATTCATAAAAAATTAAGCACTCGATAGAATGACTACCAACAATTGTTAGTTGTTTCATATCCTTTATTCAAAAAGTGTCACGCAAGAACAAACCACTTAACCAATAGAATGATGCCAAAATCAACTTGCAGTTGCGTAAAATATTTTATTTTCATTTACATTTCCAGTTATTAGCATCAAATGGGGAACATGTTTTCGTTTTGTGGAATTATTTATAGCATAAATTATATATAGTTCAAAGATTCCAATTTTCTGAGAGGAAGACTTTGCAATGTTGTAAAGTGAAATTCTGAAGTGAACTTGGAGATTTATAAGACCAGATGTACTATGCAAGATAATAATAAAATTATCTATATGGTACACTACCTATGTACACATAATCACATGAAATGTAATAAAACATCAACTACATCATCATTGTTCCAATATGTATATGAAATATTGACATGATATTGTTCAACATGGAAATTTGTCCAAATTTAATTGATTATAGCATTTTTTTAAACAAATTTTTTTGTTATTTGTTGTAATTGTTTTGATTGCTTGTATTCTATTTCATTATTGAAATTTGCAATAATAATAAAAATAGAATCATTATGAAAGAATTTAACTTTTTCCACTGCAATTGTTTCAATACTTATTGAAACAAATGCAAATAGAGTAGCATATGCATTTATCATGCATATTTGGTCTTGGAAATAGATAGTTGGTAAAAAAAATTCAGCTATGTTATTGCAAATGTTCTTACCATGCAGATAAGGACGCAAGCCGTGATCAACAACAAGTGGGAGACATAAATACTTCTCACATTTAACAAAGAATTTTGACATTACGACACATAAGTTTTGTAAAGGGTGTTATTTTACAGAGAATGATTAGATATTCATAATTTACAATGTCATTGATGTGAATGTTGGTGGAAGTAGGTGGAATCTAGAGCTGGAACTTGGAGCAGGGATCCCCCTCCTCCCTTGTAGATTGTGGGCCATAGATCTTGGCTAGGTGATTGTATTTGTTCACTAATAGGGATGTGCTTTGGAGGTGCCAATTCTACAAGATATATATATGTGTGTGTGTGTGTGTGTGTGTGTATGTATATATGTATGTATGTATGTATGTATGTATTATTATGCAACCAGATCACAAAATAGAAGAAACGATAGATCAACGACTTAAAAACTAGCCGCTTCAAGGGGGAGACCTCCTTTACATTACATAAATGAAAAATTCTTGGATGATACAAGTGAGAAGACCTCCTTGGTATATATAGGAGTCTAAAGGGTCACAATATAATGAGAGCCTACATAGCAACAACAATGTAAGGGCACATTAATAACAATAGTGGGCTTCTGTGGGGCACAAAAACAATAATATGGGGGCTACATGGACACAACAATAACAATAAGGGGGATACACTAGTATTATAGGGACCTAACACGCCCCTCTCCTTAAAAAATTTGTTTTCCTCAACACTTGAGTAGTTCTGGATGCTTCTGTATCAAATCCTCATCCTCCCATGTGGAATCTTCTATGAGTAAGTTCTTCCACTTAATGAGATACTATGAAATTGATCCAAAATGGATCTTGGATAGACTTCTAAGTCTAAAGTGTTCCTCACAGAGGAAAATGGAAGTCCAAGGATGTTCTTGGAAATAGCTCCATTGCAGAGATATTTTCCTTCTGAATCTACTGCAACTTGAACGGGCTAAAATGGACTTCGGAAGCAAAAGTTATCAAAGAAAGAAGTTGCCCTTTGTTCTTTGGAAAAAGAGGCAGAATCTTCAAAAATAGAAAAAAAAACCTTAAAAAGGGAAATCCCATTGGAGATGGGTCGAGAGGAGGACTTAACGCGGAGGCAAAAGGAACCTCCGATTGCGACCTCCAACTTATCGCATTGGAGGTAAGCCTACGTCCGAGGACGGGACCCTGGGCCAATGCAACATGCTACTGTGATGATCGGCGGATCGGCGTCGACGATGTTACGAGGTAAGGGAAGGACCCACAGGGCTGTGTGACATGCGATTGCGATATATTGCATCGTAGTGATATAAAGGGGCGATAACGTGCAACTTGCGATCGCCGACCCAATGGATTTTATAAGCGCAGGTTATAAATTTTGAGTTCTGATAAAAGGGTATTTGTCAGCTTTTTTGTGTATTAGCGGATTTCGATAGAAAAGCCAAAATAAAAAGGAAAATGCCCCGAAGCGATAAAGCCAGACCTAAAAGGAATTTTTGAAGTGGCCCTATATTATTTGAGTTCCGTAAGCAGGATTTTGGGTGGGCCTTTGACGGTAAGTGGTATTGGGCTGGCTTCGCCTTATCCCATACAATGGCCGACGCATGGCTAGCGGAGGAGAGAGAGAAACCGCCTTTTCGGGTAGGTAACCTCCATACTCCTAAGCCACCCGAAAATGAATATCAACTGTTGGATCACAGATCACACAGATCAACGGTGAGGCTTGCGATAGCGACTGAAGGCGGACCCTGTATGATTATAGGGCGGATGTGATAATATTTGAAGTCCGATAGAAAGCATTTTGATGGATTTTTTAGTGTTTTCCCATGTATTCGGGGTTTTGCATGAAAAATATGTGTGAAGAGATAAAGGAAGTTACCTTAGTTGAGAAAGTTTTAAGATCCTTGTCTGCTAAATTTGAATCAAAAGTATTTGCCATAGAAGAAAAACAGGATCAACAGACTATTACTATGACACAGCTTCACGGAATCTTAACTGCCTTTGAGATGTGAAAAGGAGGCCCATCATATATGAGAGAAGCCACATGTAAAGCTTCATCAAAAGGAAAATAAGAACTCAATGAATCAAGACATATTTCAGAAGAAGAAGATGAAGTAAACTTTGTCAAGAAACTTCAATGGGGTTCTGGAAGATTTAGAGGTAAACTACCTTTCAAATGTTTTGCCCGTGGTAGAGTCGGTCATTATGCTGCCAAATGTCCTCATAAAGATAAATATGATAAAGGGAAGGAATCTGCAAAATGGAATAGAAAACAAAGTGTAAGTAAAAAGAGTTACTATACTCATGAAGATAGCGATGGATTATCAAATAGTGATGAAGATGAAAATAATAATGACTATAGACTTCTAATGGCTTATGAAGATGATAAATTTTTGGATGCTTCAAAAGAAGATGAACTTCATGAAGAAATCTCTAAACTCAAAATCTGTTTTGAAGAAAAGAATATGATTATAGATACTTTGACATATCAACTTGCTGAAAGAGAAAAACACAATGAAAAACTAGAATGTGAAATTGTGGGTCTAAGAAAGGATCTTGAGAAAACAAAATCTCTCAATCATAGATTTTCTAAAGGATCAGAAACCTTAAATGAAATTATCAAAGTGCAATGTTCTCCTCTGATAAAGACAGGTCTTTGATATACTGAAGAAGAACCTCAATCACAGAAGTTGTCAACCTCCACTAAAAGCTATCTTGATGCAGCAAAGAACAATGAACAATATGACAATCGTCAACAAAGGCATAAAGCAGATCACCATGTAAATCAAGCTCAATTTGCTCCAAGGATGAACATAAGTCACAACCAACCTCAGGTAAATCATACTCAATTTGTTTCAAAGATGAATAGAAACTACAATCACCAGATCAATAGATTCGATAATCGCAGGAACTTCTTCAATGGTTAATGTTTTTCATGTCATAAATTTGGACACAAAGCTGCTCAATGTGTTGCTTACAAAAGCATCATAACTAGAGAAGCATGAAATCAAAGAAATGTGATAGGGATCAAGAAAATTTCCTATAATAACTTTTCTCTTCCTGAAAATGAAATAGAATGCTCAATCGGTAACAACTTTGGCCATGAAGAATCTAAATGTAGGAGTAAATTTCGACAGATTTCTCAAAAGGAGCAAACTCCATTAAATCCCAAAATATGGAGAAAGAAAGAACTGAAAACAGAAAGATGTGGTATAGCCTTGTATGAAGAAGGACAAGAAAACCAGTGGTACATCGACAGTGGATGCTCAAAACACATGATAGGTGACAAAGAAAAACTACACTCATATATTGCCTTAGAAAAGGAAAAGAATGTTTCATTTGGAAATGACACTCCTGCTGTCATAAAAGGTAAAGGCTTTGTTTTCTTGAAAGAAAAGGTTAAAGCTGGGAATGTTATGTATGTTGATGGTTTAAAGCATAACCTGTTGAGTGTGAGTCAAATGTGTGATCAAGGAAATGAAGAGGTGTTTGGATCAAATGGATGTGTTGTTCGTGAGCTTGATACAGGAGAAACCATGATCAAAGGTACAAGAACTCAAAACAATCTATACATACTCAAGGGAGGACAACAACAATGTTATCTAAGCAAAAATGATGAAAGCTGGCTATGGCACAAAAGATTGGGACATCTAAGCTTTTCTCAAATAAGAAAAGCATGCAGATTCCAGGAAGTTCGTGATCTTCCAGATATCAACATTCCTGAAAATACTATTGAAAATCATGTTAATTCAGTAAGCAAACCAGATCTCACTTCGTCAAAAAGGAAAGGTCAGCTAGTAAGCCTCTTGAAATTGTTCATACTGATTTATGTGGACCATCAAGGAAAAAGTCACCTCGTGGAGAAGAATACTTTATATTATTCATTGATGATTTTTCCAGAATGTGTTGGATAGGTATTCTAAAGCATAAAGATGAAGCATTTGAAAAGTTCAAAGCCTTCAAAGCTTTGGGCAAAATCAAATGCCTCAGATTTGATCGAGGAGGGGAACTTACCTCGGATGAATTCTTTGACTTTTGTGAACAACATGAAATAAAAAGGTAGTTCTCCACCGCAAGGACTCCTCAGCAAAATGGAGTGGTATAAAGGATGAACATAACTGTTCAAAAAATGGCTCGTGCTATGCTAGATGAATCTGGAACTCCTGCAACCTTATGGGGTGAAGTTGCATTCGTCGCTGTCACTATTCTCAACCAAGCAAATGTCCAGGTAAACAACACTCAAACTCCACATGAACTTTGGTATGGTAAGACTCCTACTGTAAAATACTTCAAAGTTTTTGGAAGCAAATGTTACATCAAAAGGACTGATGAAAAACTTGGTAGGTTTGAACCCAGAGCATATGAAGGTATTCTTCTTGGCTACTCTTCCCGAAGTAAAGGATATAAATGTTATAATAAAGACTTGGGAAAATTATTGAAAGTATTGATGTTGTGGTTGATGAAACATGCAAAAATCCAAAACAGATAAAAACTGAAGATTATGACATTGACGAAGATGAGGATCATTTTCCCACATAAAATCACAATGATTCTGAAGAAGAAACCAATGAAGCACCAGAAGAAGAGATAACGGTAGAAGAAAAGACTCCGTCCAGGTATGTTCAGAAAAATCACCAGAAACTCAAATTTTAGGGGAAAAAGGGGCAGGTGTGTAGACAAGAAGAACTATTACAGAAGCCTCAAGCTATCTAGCATTACTATCTTCCACCAAACCTCAAAATATAAATGAAGCATGTAAAGATGAATGTTGGGTCAAGGCCATGAATGAAGAACTTGAGCAAATTGAAAAGATTAATACTTGGGAATTAGTTCCTAGAACTCATGATAAGAATATCATAGGAACTAAATGGATATTCAAAAACAAGCTAAACGAAAATGGAGAAGTTATTAGGAACAAGGCCAGACTTCTTTGTAAAGGATATGCTCAACAAGTAGGTATAGATTTTGAAGAAACTTTTGCACCTGTTGCTAGAATTGAAGCCATAAGGATGTTTCTTTCTCTTTCTAGTTTTCATAAATTCAAAGTATACCAAATGGATGTAAAATATGCCTTTTTTAATGGAGACTTAGAAGAAGAAGTCTATATTGAACAACCAGAAGGATTCATTCTTGGAAATGATGCAAAACTTGTATGCAGACTCAAAAAGGCTCTCTATGGCCTAAAACAGGCTCCAAGGGCTTGGTATTACTGTCTTGACAATATCTCCACCAATATTTTCAAAGGGGTCAGCAGATAGTAATCTATATACAAAGATTGACACTGATAAATTGGTAATAATTGTTGTTTATGTTGATGATATCATTTTTGGCAGTAATGAAGAATCCATGAGTCAGAATTTTGCTTCAGTAATGCAGCAAGAATTTGAAATGTCCTTGCTTGGTGAGCTCACCTATTTTCTTGGTCTACAAGTTCAACAAAATAAAGATGGTATCTTTCTCTCACAAACCAAATATCTCAAACTGATCTTGAAAAAGTACGGCATGGAAGATTCTAAAATAATATGTACCCCATGGTAATAGGATGCAGTCTCAGCTCAAATGATGAATCAGCAACAGTACATCAACCAACTTACAGATCCATGATTGGTAGTCTGTTTTATCTAACAAGTACCCGACCTGACATCATGCATGCAGTAGGAATAGTTGGAAGATTCCAAGCAAATCCAAAGGAATCACACCTTCAGGCAGTCAAAAGGATTTTCAAATATCTTAAAGGAACACAGAACTTTGGTTTATGGTATCCTAGAATACAGAGCTTACACTTCATGCATATACAGATGTAGATTGGGCAAGAAGTGTTGATGACAGAAAAAGCACTAGTGGTGGTGCATTCTATATGGGTTCCAGATTAGTGTCTTGGTTCAGAAATAAACAAAGTTCAATTGCATTATCTACAACTGAAGCAAAATACGTGGCTGCTACATCTTGCTACACACAACTACTTTGGATGATACAAACCTTGCAAGACATTCAGATCACATGTAATCCACCCATCTCCATTCTATGTGATAATACAAGTGCCATCAGTATTTCAACGAATCCATTCATGCACTCCAAGACCAAGCACATACCCATCAAATATCACTTTCTACGTGAACAAGTGCTTGAAAAAAAAGTCAAATTGGAGTATGTTCCCTCCAAAGAACAGGTTGCTGATATATTCACTAAACCACTACCCAGAGAGACATTTGAATATCTCAGACAAAAGTTGTGAGTAGTTGCTACATCATCCTGTTGTTAAATATTATCTTTCAAAGAAAGGTGCTTATATGTGAGTTTCATGAAGCGTAGTCACGTACATACGTGGGTTTCTATGGGCACAATCACCTATAAGTTGGTTTGAAGAAAAGCAATGGGCCAGACTCAGGAAAAAGGGGTCTGCTATGGTTTTGTCAATTATTTGGTCTGTTTGATGATGGTTACAACCTGCTGATAAACTGTGGAAATATATTGGTCCTCATAAAGTTGTTGATAACTTGATGTACATCTAATTGATGATGATGTTTGATATCTCTTATTGACATATACAATGATCATATCTGACAGTGAATAGGTGGAATAGGTTCATGGGGGAGAACATGGTATGCTTCTAATAAAGCATTGTTGGAGTTATGACTAGAAGTCTTTGGTACCTAATGAGTTCTTACTTTATGATGATAGGTTGATACTCACATATGTTGATTATCATGGTTGATGATGAGGGATGTTCCCTAGTGATGATATAATGGAGGTTCTTGTGGAAAGATCATACAGTTCTTGATAAAGATGTCTATGGTGTTTTCACATACATATGATATGATTTTGTGCTACCACTTGGAGATATGACATATGCTTAGTTGATTCATGGGAGGTTATGATAAGGGAGTGAAGCAAGTTGATCTTGATGAGATCAAGAGGATGAGTTGATATATGCCAACATACTTTGACACGGGTTGATGATATTTTGGGAACTAATGATGGACATATACAGGTTGTTGGTCTGGATGTTATTGAAAGATGCTGCTGATGGTCTTGTTTAAGATATTTGGTCTGTGTTACATATATCATGTATATCATTTAATGTAAAGGTCATGAATACATAATTTGTAACCCCACTATGCATGGGATGGATGATGTAATGTTTATTGTTTTTGTCATGTATAAACAATTGGTATATCCCCACTTGGTTGGGAGATGGATGTATGTATGAGTCATTGGTGATAGGAAGGTCATTGGTGATGTATGTACAGAGTCATGTTATTCTTTTAGAACATCTTTTTGCAGACTTTGCTTATGCTCAGGGGGAGCATGGACTCGATCATGGGAGCTCAATCAACACACTTTAGCATATTAGAGAAGTCAGCATGTACTCAACGGTAGCATGACGCTTTTCCCTTGATGTCAAAGGGGGAGAGTGACTTGGTGTGGTTGTTGCCATCAAGTCCAAATGGGGAGATTGTTGGCATTATGATACAAGTATTGTCCTTGATGGCAACTCACTCAGATGAAAGATTACAGTACAACATGACAACAACAAGGAATTATAGATCAGTCTAGACAGAATGAAGAAAGAGAGGTATACGCAGGTTAACCTTGACCAAGCTGCGTATACACGTAGGTTAATAGAAAAAAAGGGGCGTATAACGTACACACACACTTTCACAGAAGGAAAAGTGTGTATACCTTGGAAAACTAAGCTTTTGGTCCGTGGTATTTGGTCCATGGTATTTTGATCCATGGTATTGGTCCAAAGTATCTGGTCCGAGGTATTGACCCTAGGTATTTGGTACAAGGTATTGGTCCTAAGTGGTTTTGGTCCATGGTATTGAGAAAGGCCTTAAAACTATAAAAGGAGGAGAAGATCATTAGGCCAAGCAGTGCAAGTATCGAATATCTGATGAAGTGTGAGATCTAGTATGCAGGGTATTGGGTTATGGTGCATTGTGGGATTTGAACCAAGGATGAACCTTAGCGGATGATGAGGGATTAGATCTAATGATGGATCGGGATCTTGAGGCTTAAAATGAACTATCATTATGTGTTTTTTGCTCATGTATATTCTAGATCTGAATACTGACACATATATTATTCTGTAAATGATATGATTTGGGTATAACTAAAGTCTGGAATAGCTACAGAACTCTGAATTTATGTTTGCATATGCATACGCTGGTTGGCTTTGAGAAAAGCGCATATACATGCAGGTTCAACACGTGGAAGTAGTGTATACCTTATAAAATATGTTTTAATTGCTTTTATTTGCTGTTGCAGAGTTCTAGGTTCTGGCTTGGGATCTGGTTACAGTATTCTGGTGACAGTATTCTGAATGATCAGATTGATGGGTTGTCAAAGTCTTTGATTGATTATGTTGTGGTTGGTACAAAAGGGGATTGGTTGATGCAGATATACTTGATGATTGAATTACAGTTATGATGTTGTTGATGGATCCAGTCTGAAAATTTATGAAACGTGGTCCTTGGAGGAAGAGAGAAGGTCATAGCCTTTTGTAGCTTGGTGCCTACGTACTAGAAAACTTATCAGCTAGTACAAGAGCTAGGGGGTTGTAGCTCCCTTCCAGTAGTAGCTAGAAAATGAGAGAAGGTTGCAGCCTTCTATAGGTAGAAGCCTGCGTACTGGTATAAGTCTGCACTAGTACAAAATTGTAAACATGATTTTCTTATTATTAAAGGAAGACAGAGATGACAACAACAGGTGGTTTTTACCCACATTGGGTTTCCACCTTATATCTTGTTGTTCATGTGTGATGCTTATGCTTTATTATGCTTTTACTGCACTGTCTAATTAATATTTGACATACTGGTTAATGTTCAATACATGATAAATTGGGTAAATCAAAAGTTCTCTGCATATACGCTGGTTGCATTAATAATAGTGGCGTGTACACGCTGGTTCACTTAGCTAAAGTAGCATATACAAATCTGCGTGTGGAAATGAAAAATTATTGAGTTACTAATACTGATTCACCCCCCCTCTCAGTATTATTTCCAACAATATCATGATAGTTAACAACAACTATCATACACCATATATGATCTGCACCATAAGCATCTATAATCACCATCCATAACATAAACCTGTATATGTCCATCATCAGTTTGCAGGATAAGCCAATGAATCTTTGATATCATCAACCAGTGACAAAGTATGTCACATATAGATGCCAACTCATCTTGTTGATCTTATCAAGATCACCTTGCTTCATAGCCTTCCATGAATCAACTAGGCATATGCCATATCTCCTAGTAATGCAAAAACATTCACATAATGTCACACACACACACCACCACCACACACACCCACAAAGATATATATATATATATATATATTATATATATATATATATATATATATATATATATATATAATATATATCTGTGTGTGTGTGTGAAACTACCATAGTCATCATCTATGACCATAATATCATCATTGTCGTAACAAGAACTCCATGATTTTTCCATAACAACCCTCAATATATCAACCATGTATCTTTACTAGGGATTTTTCCAACATCCTCATCTAATAAAAATCAACCATGATAATCAACATATGTGAGAATCAAACCTATCAACATAAAGTAAGAAGTCATCATCATTATGTGAACATGTAAGCCATGTCTCCAAATGACAATGCCTTCAAATAGATATGTCTTCATGAAACCTGCAATAACACCATTTTCTTGGCCAACCAACATTATTTACCAATGTGTAATTTAAGTAATCATCCATGTATCAGCATGATATGTATCCATCAGAGAGATAGCAATATGTATCTAGCAAACCATGAGCTCATAGTCATTTATCAAGCTTTCTTGATACCATCAACAACAACAATCCTCAACCATGAGAGATCCAAGAACTATAGGTATCCTCATCCATAACTTAACCATATGAAGTTTATGCATCTTTGAAGGCATGATGACAACAACATAAAATAAATGACACTTATCACAAAATGAAGTTGCATACTCAAGCTTTGTTCTTCTCCTTGTCCTTATGAAGATCACCATGTAGGAAACATAATATATGCATCATCAAAAGAGTCATCCACAATCATCCATAAATTTGATCTGAATAACAACTATGTGGCTCAAGCAATATAAGTATCATCTGAGACTTTATCATAGGCAACCCATGACTGCAACATAGAATGATGTATCATTTAAACATTTCAACAACATAAGCATCATCACCATCGATAAGAACCATTACGTACCAAAGACTTCTAAACATAACGCCAACAATGTATTATTAGAAGCATAGCATATTCTCCCCCTGAACCTGTGCCAACTGTTCACTGTCAGATTTGATCATTGCATAAATCAATAAGAATCATCAAGGCATCATCATCAACTAGTTATACGTCAAGTCATCAACAACTTATGAGGGTCAAAATCAATCACTTCTACATATCATCAACAGACTGTAATCATCATCAATCAAAACATAAAGGATAATTGATAATTGACTAAACCATATCAGACCCCTTTTCCTGAGTCTGTCTCATTGCTTCTACATCAAACCAACATATACGTGACTGTGCAGTGTCTAACTCACGTATATACACGACTTGTCTTCATGATAACTACGTATGAGGATTAAAACACTGAAATTTCATACTTTCAGTTCCTCCTGAGCCTATTATGTTTGTATACTGAGCTATGCCACATTTTTCTTACTGTAATTCCTTCTTCCATACCTTGGAGTGTAATGATTCTTTCTCCTTTTGGTATGTTGGCTGAAATTTGCTCCTGCATTCTTTTGCTATATGCCCAAACTTGTTACAAGCATAACATCTTATATGTTTCATATTCCTTCTATAGCAATCAATGGCTTTGTGACCAAACATATTGCAAGAAAAACAATATCCCTTAAAGTACCTGGAAGCTGATGATCTTTCTATGAGATAGTTATTATCTTGAACCATTCTATTTCTACATCTGGATGCAACATGTCCAAAATTATGAGCTATAAAAAATTCAACATTATTCGTGAGAGGAAAGAATAGATTTACACTTCCATAGTTAGGAGTAAATGGTTTTCTTTGAAGACTTTCATTCCTTGGTTGTTGATGGCGTTGACCTCTTATCTCCTTGTTGAGGATTTCAGATTTTGCATTAGAATTCCTTTCTTCAATGTGTGAGCTAGATTCACCTTTAAATTTTTCATAAAAACCAAAACCATATTTGATGGTAGGAAACCTTTGACTACTCAAAATATTATCCAAAACCTTAGTACTATCTTGAAATCGTAAAAGTTTATCCTTTTCTTCTAATTTACCTTTTATGATATTTTCCTCAACCTGATATTGCTATTCCTTTTCAAGATACTTCTTCTTCATGATTTTTTCAACTTTTCTTCCTTCTTCCACTTGTTGCCTTAATTTGAGAACCTCATTTTCTTGTTCTTCAAGTGCTTGCAATAGTTTTTAATTCTTCTTATTTCAATTTTTAAGATCTTCTTTTAGAGAGACGATCACAACTTCAAGTCCTTCACAGTAGCTGGTTCTTTCTATAAGTTCCTTTGTTGTTGTATCCTTTTCATTCACTTCATTTCTCAATGATGTCACTTCATCTTATAGCCTTTGACTTTGATCTTCCTTTTATTTTTACAACTTCTTTATTTTGTTTCCTTCCTCCAACTGAGTTTTTAACCTCGTAATATCTTCTTTGTAGGTACGCTCCCTTTTGTCAAATATATCTTGTTAATCTCTAATTTTGTCTGTGCATCTTTTAACTTCTGCTTCTATATTTCTTTCACTTTCAACCATAAGAGAAAATTCAGTTTTTCCACTGTCACTTTCATTATCATCAATATTCCATGAACATAGAAATTTATAACCAGAAGACCAAAAATTTGTATTTGATAATTCTTTTGCTTGTTCATCTTCAATCTGAGGTGATTCTGAATCTCATTCCTTACTTCCACCTAATAACCAATTGTCCCCCTGCTGTCACTATTCCTTTGAGATGTCTTCTTCTTCTTAGGTGCTTTCTTCATTTTCTTCTTTCCCATTGTCTCGATAGATCTCCTTCAAGCAATCAAGCTTCTACCAAAGGATCCACCCTGATACCAATTGTTGGGAATAATACTAAGAGGTGTGGGGGGGGGGGGGAATCAATATTTAAAAATCAAAAACTTTTTACATTTCATATTCAGATTTATATACACAACTCTACTAAATCAAACCTGCATGTGGACACGACTGTTCCCAAGGAAACTAGCGTATATCTGGTGAACTTATAATTCAGTTAATCCATCATATGTTTGTCTTCAACCATTGCATTAATACTTTATTAACCATTATATAAATAGTAACCAGATGCAACAATAACAGAATAAACCATCACACATAAGAAACACACATGAAAACCAAGATTTAAGGTGGAAACCCAATGCAGGAGAAAAACCACCTGCTGCTATTGTTTCTGTCTTCTTTTTAATATAAGAAAAACCTGTTTACAATCTTGTACTGGTACAGACTCATACCAGTACGTAGGCACCCACCTGCACAAGGCTACAACCTTCTCTCGTTCTCCAGCTTCTACTCGAAGGAAGCTAGAATCCCCTAGCTCTTATACTGGCTGATATGTTTACCAGTATGTAGGCACCGACCTACAAAAGGCTACTACTTTCACTCGTTCTCCAGCTGCTACTAGAAGGGAGATCCAACCCTCTGATCAAATCACCAACCACTACTGGAAGGAAGCTTCAACTTCCTCAATGAGGGTTCCAACCCTCAGTATCCTCCAAGGACCACGTTTCATAAATTTTCAAACTAGATCCTCCTGGTACACAACAACACAATATGAAGGCCACATTTAATCAAATTTTCATATTGGACCCATCAGTAACATTGAAACTCAAAATCAATCACCACTACAATACAACGATCAAATACATCTACACCACTGAAACCTAAGCATCAATCTATGATATAACTGAAATCCAATCATCACTTTCTGAATCAACCAATCATTGAAACTTCTGACACCACTGAATCAAATAATCATTGAAAACCCAATCAAGTGATACATAATCAAAATTCAACCAATCAACTGGAACAATTAGATCATAGTAACAAGAACACTGTACTGAACCAAGAAATCTGCATCATCAACCAAAACCAACTGCAACCTCAAAAATCATATGTTAGAATGCATACGCTACTTCAGTGAAGCCAACATGCATGTATATGCTACTTCCTTTAACTAAACCTGCGTATACCTCCAAAAATACTGAATCATAAAAACCTCTGAATCAAAACTGTACCAACCAGAATATTCTGAAGATCTACTGTCAATTTACAGAGTTCTAAACATATAGTAGCAAATATCACCCTTCTCACTCACTCAATCAATCAATGAGACTTAATCTCCTTATAAAGTCAGTTCTACTTTCCGATCTAATGAAGACATCATTGATAAACAATAGTAAAACAACAACATTGATCAGATAGATTAATCATCTTTGAACTTCAAGATTTTCTTTTGCATACGCTACTTCGAAGAGATGAACCAACTTGTATATGGGCCTTCACCAAGGCGAACCAACATATAGATCTGCAGATACTTACTTATAACTTCACAAATATTCCAAAATTTAGACATACCTAGATCATAACATATAAAGGATAAAACATGCATTAGCAATAAGATCTAGCCCATCCATTATCAGATCATACAATGATAAGTCATTTTAGGTCTCATTGTCCTGATCCAACATTGTATCCAAAGGTGCACATGATATTTCAGATCATATCATTACCATAGCCCTTACAACATAAAATATACTTCAGATACAAGTATTCATGAAAAAACTTTTAAATTTCCCACTTAGCCCTTTGATCTTCTCCTCCTTATATACTTAGAGCCTTTTTCAATGCCTCAGACCAAAACAACACTTACAACCTGTGGTATTCTTAGATGGGATCAAGTCACTATTATTTTGCTCAATATTGTGGGCTAATACCATGGTATGGACCCTTGGTATTCTTTAACTTTAATTTTCCTTAATTTTCCATCCCATACATGCTTTTCCTCTTGTGAAAGTGCATGTATACGTATATGCTCCTTTTGTACAGTGAACCCACTTGTATACACTACTTGGACTAGGTGAACCAACGTATACAACTTAATATACCTGAAAACATTATTTTTCCTCAATTGCTTGATTCTAATCTCTAGCCCTTTGTTCCATCATCCTGTTATTCTATGCCATTACTCTATTACCTCTGAATAGACTTGTTATAATGGGATTTTCCACCGTACATCACTTCTGAACTGATTCCTTTGAACTGCCCTACATTTTGTCACTTTTGTAGGAACAATTGCCATGCATTCTATGACATCTTATTTATACTTTTATCAATTAGTCAATTCATCAAAGAAAAACTTTTATCAAGGACAACACATACTAATAGTCTCACTGTATCAAACCTTTGACCATTATTTTGTCCATCATTCTGTCATCTCTGACTTGTAGATGCATCTCAGTTCCATCATTTTGTCACCTCTGATCTATCCTGTAGATTCATCTAGTTTCCATATACTTTTTCTTCTACAATTTAGTTGCCATCAAGGACAACAAATGAAACATAATACTGACAAAGACCTCTATCAACCCATCCTAAAAAATAGAAAAAAATTACTAGTCTAAAATTTAGAAATTCGAGAACTAGTGAGCTAGTAAATGTATTAAATTCCTAACCTAATCAAGTGACAATGAAATGGGGTGATTTTTTTTATTAACTAGAATGTTTTTTTGATCTAATGCAAGTGGAATCAATTTGATTGAAACTCGTTAGCATGTTCTAAAAAATAGCAGAAATTTACTTGTATTTGCCACAAGGGACTTCTAGAAATCTAGATTTGGGAATAAACAAACTAATCTAAGTAGCTCAATGATTGCCATAACCTTCCAAAATTGTTCCAATAATGAAATTATGCTTTTGATCCTGCAAAATAACTTACTTTAACCATTTAACCCAATCCTACAACAAGAAATCATTAATACTAAATGCAGAAATAGAAAAAAGACAAGAACAAGAGATCCATGTGAATAAGAAGTGAAAAGAAGAAAAGTAAATGATACAAAAGGGCTCTAAGGTTCTTGGGATGGCCAATACCAAGGAAACGTTGGAGTCCTATGAAGGAGACCAAGATTTAGAAGCTGAACATGGCACCAATTTTCATTATTTCCATCAACAATACAATTACATCCTTGCAAGAAATGAAAGTGGAGCTACAAAAAAACAAGTTCTCTCCAAAATAAGACTAAGAAAAATCAACTCCTAGAGGCAAATTTGACTTGGTACTTATACAAAATGATTAGGAAGTATTCCCCATGAAAGGAGGAATCTTTCCCCACCAAAATCCCTCAAATAGTGGATTTAGTTCCCAATACTAGGAATCTGCATTAAATGAGAGGGAACACATTCCTATATTTTCTCAAACATTGGAGCTCCATAATCTGTGCAATAATTTCAGAATATCTTCTCTATTTAATATTTAATATTGATCCTCCTATAATAGGGAGCAAGTCCCTAAATTATCTCTCCAAATCTTCATAATCTGCCCAATATTCTCACAACATTCCACAAAAATAAATAATATTAGGCACAAATATGCAATTATCCATAAACCTTCATAATGAACATATTAAAGTTAAAAATATGTTATCTAATGCAAAAAGAGAGGTTTAATGTTCTGAAGGATGGTCATATGCGCCTTAATTTATGTCTAATTTGGAGGCCCATCATACCCCCCTGCTGAAAGTGTTGCTCATGTTCTAAGAAACTTACTGACCTCATTGTGCCTCATTCATGGCCTTGGTGGCCTCCACGATTTGTACATTCTTGCCTTTTTCCCCTTATGCAATATGGGTTGTTTAAGATTTTTCGGTTTGGAAAGGTCTTTCACATCCTTTTCCAACCTCATGCTACCTTTCTCCACCATTTGGACACCTCTAGAACCCTCAAAAAGCCCTTTGATGAGATCCTATAGTAAACTAGGAAATCCTGTAGTAACTACAGGAAACCCTGTAGCATCCTGTTTAAACCTGTTTTGAGTAGAAATGATAGTTTGAGCCTAGGGTAGGCCCTCAATTGACTTCCATGCCCCTCAATGCCATTTTGGACCGGTTTTTCCATGCCTTTCTCCCATTTATATAACATCTTTTAGGACTTGGACATAAGCCAGAAAGAGATTAGAGACCCCTTGGAAATCCTCTTTTCATCACTACAGTTTGAGTTCTATTATGTTGCCTTCTTCTTCTCTTTTGTGGCCTAGGTGATTTCCTAATGGGATTTGGAGTTATCTTTTTTGGTTAGGTCTCTCTTAGGTACTGCCATTTTGGTTTTTAGCACAATTTGTTCCTTTCTTCCTTCTTGTAGCAGCATTTTGCCTTCCTGTAGCAGTCATTCCTTCTCTTTTAGGGTCTTCTAACTGTATGGGAGTGAGGAGAAATGATGTAGACGGTTTGGAGGATGATGATAGGGCTCAAAGGGAGTAGTGTAGGTTTGTGAAAATGGAGAGGATGTGCTTTGTGTGTTTTTTTCAAGAAATTTTCAGGGTGAGACAGAGTGTAGGGTTTGTTCCTGAAAATTTTTAATTTTTTCTTAGGAAATGGGATGGATGAATGATGGATAGATAGTGGATATGATGTGGATGGAGGGCTTGGAGTGCTTTGGTCACTTGGCATTTGCACAAATTTCCTCTTTTAACTGTTGTCCCTACTCCTCAAAATCATCACCCTTCGTAATTTGAATTTTCCACATTACATGAGTGAGGAAGTTAGCTACAATTACCTAGGTGTGGGTGGCTGAGACTACTGAACCATCCTTAGCTTTATAAAACCTTACCTATCATGCATTGACAACAAATTTCTAACTATAATATGATCAAGAGAAGAGGTCAAGAATATTTCATACATGTACCTACCTAATGGTTGTTGGAGAAGCATGCATGCTGATGTTGAGTTGATGATCGATCCCTACTTCCTTGGAGGTGCTAATTTTCTTTTCTTGCTTCTACACAGGTCTTCATAACTTGTTGTTTATTTGAATGATAAGGTTGTTGTGTGAAATTTTATTTCTAGTGTTCAATCTTTTGCTGGTGGAGTGGACAGACTACTTCCTAAGGAGGGTGTGCCCCCTTTTCAATCTTCAGAAATTGCTTCATGCTGCCCAAGGTGGCTAGATCTTCTGCTGTGTGAGTGAAAAAGGAATTGATGCTAAGTTTTGTTGTAACTATGAAGGCTGCTTACAGGAGGAATCCTCTTCCTGCAGCAGCCATTTAATTCCTCTTTGAGACCTCATTGATGCATGTGGGATTGAAGGAAATTCATAGGAGTTATAAGGACATAGTTAAAATCATCAAGAGGTGGTGTAGGTGGTGGAAACGTTGATGAAAAAAATGTTTTCTGATTTTTTTCATGTAAGGTAGAGTGGAATTTGAAGATCGATTTTGGTTAGATGGAGTGGATGAGTGATGAAAGTGGTGTTGGGGGACCTATATCAACCTTTCCTAAATAACACATGACATTTTTACCCCTTTCTCCAATCATATTGCCTCCTATATCTTCTTCTCAGCCATCGTTTAGTACTACAAGATCTTCATGTAGTAATTCAGGACAATCTCTTGTAGCAGTCTGGTTTTGTCCATATCTCCCAAATAGTAGAATGGATTGACCTAAAAAATTTTTGAGCATGTTTCCATCATCCTTATGAACCTCGCCATAAAAAATCTTGGTCAATGAATGCACGGATCTCAAGAAAAATAAAAAATGGATGTAGGTGATGGAGATCGATTTCTCGAAACCTATGCACTGGAATTTGCTGAAATTACTTCGGCATGTTACCATCATCCATATGCATCTCCCCATGAAACAACTTTGTAAATGGATGCACTAATATCGAGAAAATTAAAAAATATTGATAGGTGATAGAGGTCAATTTCTCAAAAATTGTGCACCAGAATTTGTTGAAATTGCTTGGGCATGTTACTATCATCCATGTGCATATCCCCTCTAAAATAGATTGAAAATGGATGCATCGTTTTCAAGATGTGACAAAAATAATTTTCTGCTCTATGTATTTTTGTTTCCTGTAGTAACTACAAGATCTTCCTGTAGCATTTTAGAACAGTAAGGAAAATGATTGGTAAATGCTTGGGAATGATGAGTGGATGGTGGAAATAGATGAGGGTGATGGATTGGTATGGCCTTGCTCCTTTTGGAGCATCTGAGCAAAGGAGGAGAAAGTCCAAGTTCTACTTCCTTTGACTAGGCTTTTGATCAACTTTTCTTTTGGTGGCTAACTTGTTTTTGTTGCTTGCAGAGGTTGGAGGACACCTGCATTCATGAGAGAGAGATACATGGAGAAAAGATTTTTATTTTTTATTCTTTTCTTTTTCTAGGCCCGCTAGCCACCTCAACGAGGTTTTCAACTAGCAGGTCTTCCTAGGCACCTCAAAGGAGGTTTTCACCTAGGATTTTTTCTTTTTTTCTTTTTTCTCCTTTTTCCAACCCATTGACTTCCTCATGGAGGTTTTCAACCAATGAGCCAATCGCATGTGCCTCAAAGGAGGTTTTCACTTGAGATTTTATTTTTTTCTCTTATTTTTCAATTTTTTTTTCTACCCTACTCTACTTGAAAAAAAAATCTCTTTCAAGTATAATAATACTTCCAATGGAGCCATTTGCACATCAATATGATAGATAAACTGATGCGTAGGCTTGAACGAATTCTTTGACATGTACCTGAATATAAGAGACCAAATGCTTTGACTGAGATGAGATTAGGAATTGTTGAAGAAGAGTGTGTTGCTGCAACTTAACACTTTTCTGGAACCATATTTCAATATAGTTGTGATGCCCCTAGTCCACTTGTTCATTTGGATCATCTTGGATGTCTTCTTCTTCCATGAAGTTCAAAGCTTCTTTTTGCTGATTATTTTCTTGAACACATAGAGGATCTAATAGTGAACATGAGGGAACTTTCTCAATCTCTGATTTTGATGTCTGATCTTTATCAAGTGCAACCCATGATCCTTTGGTCTTCTCATTTGAACCTTCTTCTTCTGGATGTGGTCCTTGAATGACATCAATAGAATCTCTTTTTTGCAATACCTTTCCTGATCTATGATGAATACCATTTAGATCAAGAGGATATGTTTGGAAGTTTTGTGCCTCAACATTGTAAGTGCTCTGAGCTACTTCCTTGTGTTGGTTTGGAAATGGTGGTACAAGTAGTTGAGTGGGAGTGGGTATTTGAGATGTATGTGGTTGGGGTTGTGGTTGTGATGGAGGTGGATGGTATGGATAACATGGAGTTGAGTATGGAGGATACTCAGAAAAATATCGAGGATATTGTGGATGGCTCCCATAAGTTCCTTGCCAACCTTGTTGCCAAGATTGGTTTTGGGGTTGAGATGGCCAAGGTTTCCAAGGAAAGGGTGTGTTCCAATTACTTTGAGATAGATGTACATAAGCTTGAAATTGTGAATTAGGCTCTTGCCTCATATCAGGTTAAATAGGTTGCTATGGTCCTCTTTGAGCTATATAACATAGTTGCATTGGCAATTGACTTGCTCCATTGTCCTCTTGGTAAATGTCCTTCAAACTCGGTAATGAGGGGCAATCTTTAGCATGTGATTATGCATGGACAAAACAAATATCAACATCTTCTTTTTCTTCATCTTGCATTCTTAACATTTCTACTTGTTTTCTGAGATTGATAAGAATCTATGTTTTAAAGTCATCAAACAAATTTCCAATTTTAGCTTGACTTACGGATCTTGATGTTGATTTACTTACTCTTTCCCTTCGTCTTGACATGTGTTTGCATGTTTCACAAATTTCTTCAAATGATAATTGGTACATGTTACACAGTAAAATGTCACTGCCATCATGCCAGTCTCCCTACTGTGTTGTGAAACCACATTCACCTATACTCATACTCCTCAAAATGGCTAAAGAACCCTCTTTGCCTAAGTCAAATGAATCATCGCGACTGTTAATTAAATAACCGCGTTGATAGGCGGAGGCCAATGTATCTGCTGCGTTGCCAGCGCGGAAGCACACGTCTTTTCCGCGCTGGTCCCATTTTACGAACAGCGCACCCTCCGTTTGTCCTGTTTGCGCTGACCAGACTTCCTCTATATCTGATTTGCGATGTCAGCGCGCCAGCTCAGTGTTTCACCCGCGCTGATCCTGTTTGGGCGAATTTGTTCTAACAACCAGCCTTCTAGATCCCTCCAGACTTGGTTGTTAGCATTGTTGAGGTCGCCATCCTTTCTCTGGCATGTCTGTTCTACTGACCATCCACTTATCTTGGGGGAAAGCTCATCCTTTACCTATTCATGGAGACTCCTCCTTTATAAGCCTCCTCCATTGCCCATGAGCAGCTAGTTTGGAACATATAGACTTTGTTGAAGGAATTCTTAGTACATTTGAGTGCTGTTCTTTGTATGCATTTAGTGTGTGGTGTGAGGATTGCTTTGAGCTTGAGGAAGGTCATGAGCTTGTTGCCTTGTATGTGAGAGAGAGACCTTTTGACTTGGGAGATTTGATCCAAAAGTGAATGCTTGGGAGACACGCTGGCTGGACCCTCTAGGGAAGGA
>APFE031000892.1:106123-119393 GCA_000404065.3 Pinus taeda | reverse complement strand
TATTATTATTTTTTATTATTATTAATTATTATTTTTGTATTATTTTTATTAGTTCTTATTATTATTTATTTATTATTAAGGGAGGGATGTTACACAATCAGAGCCTACATAACAATAACAATGTAGGGGCACAACAATGACAATAATGGACTTTTATGGGGCACAATAATAACAACATGGGGACTACATGGGCATAATAATACAATATGGGGGTTGCACTAATAACAATAAGGGGTTACACTAGTAGTATAGGGACCTAAAATGACCCTCTCCTTCAAAAAGTGTTGTCCTCAATGCTTGAGTATTTATGGATGCTTCTGTATAAAATTCTAATCCTCCGATGTGGAATCTTTACTGGGTAAGTTCTTCCACTTTATGAGATACTCTAAAATTGATTGATTTTGTGTCTGTTTATTTCTTATTTATGTGACTACTTTAGGTTCCAATATGATTTTTACTTCCTCGTAAAGTTCTGTAAATATTGTTTGAACTAAGATCTTCTCACCTATAACCTTCTTTAAGCATGAAGCACGGAAAATTAGGTGCACCCGGGAGGATGCAAGAAGCTCCAATTTGTATGCCATAGTACAAATATTTTGTAACACCTTATATGGACCATGATACTTTGGAGATAATTTATTATCCTTCTTAGCTTGCTTGAGGCACATTTTTTCGTATTTTTGTAGTCGTAGAAATACCCAACCACCTACATCAAAACTTGTTTCACTGCAATGTTGATCTGCCAGTTGTTTCATTCTATTTTGTGCCAAAGTGAGGTTATCGCTTAAGAGTTTGAGAACTTGTTATTGATGCTCGATGTGACATTCCATTGCTTGAACCATAGAATTTTCTTTTAAAGATGATGTCATGGACAATGGATGATATCCATAAAGTGCCATAAATGAGGTCATTTTGGTGCAATATGGAAGGAAGTGTTATACCACCATTCAGAAAAAGGACACCATTAGATCCATTGTGTATGTTTATCAGATAAAAAGGAATGAATATATGCTTCTAAACATTTGTTCACTATATTATTTTTCCCATCAGATTGAGGATGATAAGATGAGCTATGAGCTAACTGAGTACCTAGATAAGAGAATAATTATGTTCAAATATTTCTAGTGAAAATGGGATCTCTTTCACTTACAATAATATTTGGGTTTCCATGTAGCTTTTGAATTGTTTCCATAAATGCAATAGCAACTATATTCACTTTAAGTGGATGAGACAATGCACAAAAGTGTGCATACTTGATAAGACTATCAATTACCACCATGGTTACAGTCTTTCCTTCAGGCTTGGGTAAACCTGTGATAAAATCCATTGAAACCTCCTCCTAACATTGACTTGCAATGGATAAATGTTATAACAAAACCGTGGTCATAATTGTCTCAATTTTATTTTATCGGAAAACCAAACATTCTGCCAAAAACTTATGCATATCAGATTTAAGGCCATCCCAAAAAACAATATTTCTTAACCTTACAGTAAGTTTTTAAAAATCTTGAGTGCCCTCTTAAGGGAGAGGTGTGCAATTCCAGACAAATCTTTTGTTTGAGTTGGGAATTCTTAAAGAGGTATCACTAATCTTTGTACCAGAATGAATCATTTTACCAGCTAAATGTATCATATGTACTCAGATCTTGCTGCAACTACTGAATTACCGCCCATACTTCTACATTCTTCCATTCACTCCTTGCTTTGTTTATCCAATCTGGTTGGATAATAGAAATGGCACGTAACAATGCTTCAACATCTTCATCCTTTCTTGAGAGTGCATCTGCAACAACGTTTTGCTTCCATTTTTTGTAGATGGTTTTAAAGTCATAACCCAACATCTTTGTGACCCATTTTTGTTGCTCTTCTAAAGATAATTTTTGTTCTAAGAAGTATTTAAGACTATCATGATCCATTTTTACCTTGAAGTGTGTTCCCATTATGTAAGGTCACCATTTCTTAAGTGCATGTAGTATTGCCAACATTTCCTTATCATAAATAGATTTGTGTAAATAATTTCCTTTGATTGGATGACTTTCAAAAATAATGGGTCTTTTTTCTTGCATTAAAACAACACCAATTAATTTTACTGAGGCATCACATTCCACAATAAATTTATTTGTGAAGTTTGGCATAGCTAAGGCCGGTGCTTGGAACATTGCCTCTTTAAGGTTTTCAAAGGCCTCCATTGCTTTTAGAGTCGAAGAAAATGAATCTTTCTTTAGTAATGGTGTTAGAAGCAGTGCTATTCTCCCATAATTCTTAACAAACTTGTGATAACCCTGTCAACTTGATAAATCCTCAAAAATTCTTTATGGATGTGGAATTTCCATTCGTTAATGGCTTTAATTTTACTAAGGTCTACCTTAACACTTTCATGAGATACAATATGACCCAAATATGCCACGTCTTGTACTCCAAATAAACAATTGGAGGTTTTTGCATATAATTATCTATCCTCCAATAGTTTGAGCACCCTATCAACATGTTGAACATGATCCTTCGAAGACTTGTTGTAGATTAGTATACCATCAAAAAATACTAAAACAAATTTTCTAAAGAAGTGTTTGAAAATGGAATTCATCAAACCTTGAAATGTGGAAGGTGCATTGGTATGTCCAAAAGACATGACCAAAAATTCATAATGACCCTCATGAGTTCTAAATGTTGTTTTTGGAATGTCTTTAGTCTTCATTCTCATTTGGTGATATCATGAACGGAGATCCAACTTGGTGAAGTAAATTGCTCCATGTATTTCATCCAATAATTCATCAATGATAGGAATGGGAAATTTATCTTTAATAGTGAGCTTGTTGAGCTCACTATAATCTAGACAAATGCACTATGCTCCATCCTTCTTGTGTACCAATACTACTCGAGCGGAGAAAGAACATTGACTAGGTTGAATTATAGCAACCTCTAGCACTTCTACAACCATGCATTCAATTTCACTCTTTTGGAAATATGGATATCTATAAGGCCTGATGTTTGGGGGTACACTTCCTGGAATCAAATGAATAGCATGATCATGATCACGAATAGGTGGAATGCCTTTGGGAGTTTTAAATACCTTGGAATGGTTATCCAAAACTTTTTGGAGATAAGGAGAAATAGATGATTTCAATGTGGGAGCCTCTAGTGAACGTAATTGTGTAATTATGCCTTGTTGTTATTTCTTTATAATATTTTTCATGCTATTAGAGCTGATTATCTTCCCCAATTTGCTTGTGATACCCCTTAATTCAACTTCCTTTCCTTCCGAAAAATTTCAAGAAAAATTCTTGAAAATTAAAAGCTATCATACACAAAGATTGTAGCCATTCGACTCCTAGTACAACATCAACACCACCCATTGGAATGGAAAGCATTGCACTATTCAATACATATTATCTCATGGATAGCTTGATATTATGGCACTTTCTAGAGAAATTTATGGTTCTTCCATTTGCAATCATCACTTAACACTCTGGTAGTGGATATAGGAAGAAATTCAATTCCTTGGCTATCTTAAAATGAATAAAATTATAGGTACTACCTAAATCAATCAACACTATTACATTTTTCTTCTTGATATGTCCTTCTATCTTGAGAATTTGAGGAGTGGTGATTCCTACCAATTCATTACAAGATATGGTCACACTCATTTCTTCTTTTTCTATGGTTGGTTCCTAGTGTATATCCTCTTCTTTTGGCGTTTCGTGTTCCTTTTCTTCCTCCTCTTCACAATCTATGTAAATAATTTCTCTTCGGTACACTTATGACCTTTAGTGTATTTTCTATCACAATTGTAACAATGCCCTTTTCTCTTTTTTCTTCCAATTTATTGTGGTGTCAAACTTGTAGGTTGTGGAAGGCTAAGGGAAGCAACACTTCCATATTTATAGTTGTGAGTGGTAGGCTTCCTTGTTGCCTTAATGGGTTTTAATTTCATCCTCTGAAACTACGTAAAAAACCATTTATAGTGACAATCCCACGATGACCTGTTTGATGTAGCAAAACCCTAGAATCCAAATATCCCATACCAAATGGTATGGAACTAGCACAAAAAATAGAAGAAAAGATAGATCAACGACTTCAAAATTAGCCTCTTAGAGGGGGAAACTGCCTTTCCATTTTACAAATGAAATATTCTTTGATGATTCAAATGACAAGACCTCCTTTCTATATATAGGAATCTAAGGGGTCCCAATACAATCAGAGCCTACATAACAATAATAGTGTAGGGGCATAACAATAACAATAGTGGGTTTCTATGGGGCACAATAATAACAACATGGGGACTACATCGACACAATAATACAACAAGATGGTTGCACTAATAATAATAAGGGGTTACACTAGTAGTATAGGGACCTAACACTATAGGAGGAAAAATGATGCTTAAAGAGTTGATTTATCTAGATAATGAATGGACATAACAACATCAAGTACTTTTGTAACACCTTCCTCCCACATCTACCCAAGGAACCGGCCAGCCAGGGTAAACATGCGATGAGAGGCCACTATGATATGATTTGACCTCCTATGTCACATTAAGGAAGTGGAACCGATGGAAACACATCATACAGATATTAATCATCAGCTACAAGACCCTCAGGAACCAATCCAATACTTTATACAACATTCCTTTGGGTCCCACTGAGCGTTTGGAAAATTTAAGGCACAGTCACTCCCTTGCTATAGGCATGAAGGCGACCAACCACCCAAACATTCTCTCACAGGCTTTCCTGCCAGCAACTAGAGACCAAAATTGTTAGTGCTATGCCAACGACTCCAGGATTTGAGCCACTTTTTTAGGCCTAGAGCCCAAGTCACTACCTAGAATTGAACCATCTCTTTAGATAAGTAAAATAACATGGAAATGATAGTATTAAATAAAATACTTGTTTAACACCTTGACTAAACCCTTACTAGCCATGACATGCATTTCATCAAACATATTGCAAATGTGTAATCTACAGGTGTAATTAATAGTTATTAGCATAGGGGTCTCATACTTATCTGAGAATCACCAAGAACCATTAATGCCTTAACATATCAACTGACATTCCATCCATTAGTTCATATATACATTGATCATTCAATTACAAGTAAAAACGTGATGAGAATCATACAGGGTTGTTCTCAAAAAACACATACATAACCATCATAATAGCATTACAAATACTCATGAAAGTATATCCATATAGACCACATACAATCCATCAAAATACTCATAGAAATACAAGGGGAAATAAACTTTCATTAATGGTGCAAAATCCAAACTTTGGATGGGACTTCCACGTTCCACCCGACCTTAGAATGGCTGAGCCAAATCTCTCTTCAGTCATTCACCCCCATTCCATATTCCAAGCATGAATGTGGGATCTCATTAAGCACATCAATCAAAACTCATCCAGGGCTTCCAGAGGCCATCCACCACAACCCATCAAACAGTGATTCCACCTCACAGTTTGACATCACAAAACCATCAATAGATTGGTCTCCATCCAAGCATTTCAGGGCTTCTAGAGCATTTTTCCAACCAAGACTTCTAGGACTAGTAGATCAACCCACAACTTATATAGGGCATCCAAAGTGTTTGTCCAATGAGGGCTTCCAGGACTAGTAACTCAACTCACCAAGGGCTTCCAAAGAATTTTTCCAATCAAGACTTCTAGGACTAGTAACTCAACCCAAGATGCTATAGGGCTTCCAGAGTGTTTTTCCAACCAGGGCTTCTAGGACTAGTAACTCAACCCAAGCTAAGGAAACATGAGAACCAACCACAAGCACAACAATGAAAACAATCCACAATCACCATGGCTATCTACAAAATGCCAGGGCTAAGCAATCCACTGTCAATCCTGACCATCCTCCATGCCAATGACAGATTAGAACCAAAAATATACATGCATATTCCATGCATGCCAAAACTAGAGAAGGAAACATACATGCAACTCGGTACTTGTAAGCAAATATGATGTAGCTATTGATCCAAATGCCCTCTTGTACTTTCCTACCCTTCCTTTGCCTTCTTGCTCCAAAAATCCAAGTATGCCATGCCCTCCAAAAGTGCTCCAAGATACCCTAAGTCTCCAAGAGTATGAGAGGGAGAAAGAGTAATGAAAGAGCTCCAAAACTTATCTGACAAAAGGTTGCCAATTGATCCTTAGAAGCCTTTTTATGAATGAGGCCTCTATTTTCTTCATTTTCCATTATTTCCCTTCAATTTCCTCTTCGTGTGCAACCTGTGACCTTTCACCTCCCTTTTCCCCTAATTCCCATTATTTGTATAAATAAATGTGCCAAAAATTCCATTTTACCTTTCCAAAGGCTTACCCATTACCATTGCCAATTTCCTTAGCCATAAGCAATCACAAGTGATCCCCATCACTAGGATTTTTCCCAACGTTAATCTTGAAATAAGTGTCCCATCATCCATGGTTATTATTTTTAACTTTTATTACATGGAATTTTCATCAGGGCTATTATAGACTCCCCCCCACCTAGGGGACACCATCCTTGGTGTTCAATCACACATATGCCTTAAAAACCTCCTGAAAGAAGACATACTACTCATGGAGCTTTATAACATAGCTCATGTTGGTATTTACATCCATATACATATGTACATATAGCAACATTACCACAAATATATACCAAAACATATATCAAATTATATACCAAAACATATATCAAAACATATATTAAACACCACATCTAAGCATATATAAAAACATCATATAGCAGTTACCAAACCATCATAAAGCATATATCAACCACCATAAAGCATGTAGAAAACCACCATAAAGCATATATCAAACCACCATATTGAAGTTGTTTTTCCTCAACTGGAAAACAAGGAAGGATACATAGTCCACATTTGATCCAACATCTCTCATGTAGCTTCATCTAGCCCAAAGTGCTTCCATTCCACTTTAACTTGCTCGCTTTCTCGGTTTTGGAGCATTAGCACCTTTTTTTGTAATATACATTGAGCCTCCTATTGGAATTATTCATCTGGTTCCAATTCCACCGACAATATAGATCAGTCAATAACATGATCAACATCATTAACATATTTCTTAAGCAATGATACATGGAAAACATCATGGAATTTCACTATCGGAGGCAGTGCATGTCAATAGTCTACTGGCCTAATCCTCTCAAAAATGGTGAAGGGTCCAAAAAATTGTGGTGCCAACTTAGCGCATGATCGAATCTGCAAGGAGCACTTGTTCAGTTTCATTTCAAGTACACATGTTCCCTAACCTGGAACTCTTTCAATAACCTATTCTAATCTACATATATTTTTTTCCTATCTTGTGGTTCGTTTAGATTCTTCTTGATGACCTGGATTTCTGTTCCATGTCTGCCAACATATATGGTGCGATGAATACCCTTCTAACCGGATCACTCCAACTAATGGGAGTGTTACAACTCTACCCATACAATGCCTCAAAAGGACCCATCCTCAATGACTCATGATAACCGTTGTTGTATGCGAACTCTACCAAAGGGAGATACTCTTCCCACTTCCTCTACTGATGTATCACATACATCCTCAACATGTTCTCTAATATCCTGTTGACCCTCTCTGTATGTCTATCTGTCTGCAAATGATAATATGTCTTGAAATCCAACTCTATGCCCAAACCTACAAATAACTCCTTCTGGAACTTGGAAGTGAACTTCTCATCCCTATCTAACACAATATATTTTGGAACACCATAAAATCTTACCACATCTCTGATGAATACCTATGCCACATCACTAGATAAGAACGTAGAATTTACCAAAATGAAGTGTGCAACCATTGTTAACCTACCTACAATGACCTAATGGAATCATGTTGTTTCACTATTTTTGACAAACCTGTGATGAAATCCATGGAAATGACCTCCCATTTCTACTCTGGAATTGCAATCGGTTGTAGCAGTCCACCTATATGTTTACACTCTGCTTTCACTCGCTAACAGTTGAAACACCTTGCCACAACTCTGTTACATCCCTCTTCAAATTTGTCCAATAGTAAAATCTATTCACGGTTGACAGTGTCTTCTCATAACCTGGGTGACCCGAATAATGTTTCACATGAAACTCCCTCAAGGTCACCTTCTTGAGCTCACTATTATATGGTACTTATATCCTGTCTCGAAACCTAACCAACCCATCCACTATAAGAAAATGTTCCATATCTTCTACATCTGCACATCATGTACCTATACCAGTACCCTGTTGTAACCTGTGCACAATCTCAATATACCTAACATCCTGTTGACCTACCTACAAGGTCCTATCCTATAAGTCTGTTCCATAGGAGCTCATGGATGCCAAGTGATTTACTTGTACCCGTCTTCTGATAACATCTACCACCCTATTCTCTTTACCTTTTTTGTACCTGATCTTGAAATCAAATTCGTTCATCATGGCCAACCATCTAGCCTACCCGAAATTCAGATTCGGCTAGTCAAACAAATACCTCAACCCAATGTGATCACTTATAAGTACAAACCTTCTACCAAGAAGATCCTGTCTCCACATCTTCAATGCATGTATGATTGTTGCTGACTCGAAATCATGTGTGGGCTACTTCCACTTGTGTTCATTTAGTTTTCACAACTCATAGAATACCACCTGTCCATCCTACATAAGGACCCCACCAAGTCCTATCTTGCAAGCATTTTTGCATACCACAAACTCTTTGTCCATATCTATAATATGTAACACTATTGCATGCATCAACAACTGCTTAAGTTGCTCAAAGCTAGCATCACACTCCTTTTTCCATTCGAAATTCTTACCTTTCCTTTGAAATGATGTAATGGGATAATAAATTTACATGACGTTCATGTTGGACCTCTTGTAATATCCTTCCAGGTCCATGAGATATCTTACTTCATCCATACTCTTAGGAGCTACCCACTCCATGATGGTCTTTATCTTCTCTAGATCTACTACAATTCCTTCCTTTGAGAAAACATGTCTTAAGTAGTGTACCTAAGTCTAAAATAAACTACACCTACTGAGCTTAGCATACAATTGATTCTCTCTCAACAACCTCAATACTGCTGCTAAATGCTCCACGTGCTCTTCCTCATTTTTAGAATATACTAGTATATCATCAATGAACATAATAACAAACTTATCCAAATATGGATGAAACACGCTATTCATCAAAAACATAAATGTAGCTAGAGCATTAGTTAAGCCAAATGGTACAACAATGAACTCATAATGCCCATATCTAGTCTAGAATGTAGTCTTGTAAATGTCTTCCTCTTTGATGCGTACCTGATGGTATATATATCTCAAGTTAATCTTTGAGAACAATGTTGCTCACTTTAGCTAATCAAACAAGTCATCAATCCTTGGAAAATGGTACCTGTTCTTGATGGTCACTTTTTTCAACTTCCTGTAGTCAATGAATAATTTGAGAGTACCATATTTCTTCTTCACAGACAGTACCAGTGTGCCCCATGGTGATACACTTGGCCTAATGTATCCCTTATCCAACATTTCCTTTAACTACAACTTTAACTCAACCAACTCAGGTGTGCTTATCTTGTAAGGTGCTTTTGATGTTGGACTTGTCCCTGACACTCTCTATAGAAACGTATACCTCCCTGTGAAGTGGCAAATTTGTAATGTCGTCAGGAAATACATCCTTGAACTATTTTAGAATTGGTTAGCTACTCAAAGCATCTACATTCTCAACCTCCTTACCCTTATCACTAGAAATGTGTATTGCAAATAACATACACCCTTTCTTGTGGCTATGCTTTTCTTACATAAATGTCACCATCCTAATTGATGTGGTTTTCTTCTTTCCTTATAAGACTCTTGGTTCTCAATTTTCATCAACACAATCAATGGATTTGTCATAGCAGTGTACCTCAGTTCTATGAATATACAAACAATCCATGCCCAACAATATATTGTATTATCCTAATGGTAATACATTCAAATGTGTTGAAGTAGGCATACAATTCAAGCCAAACACACAAGCTCTAACCCAATGGTGAACTCGTTTCTTTGTACTTGTAGCCAATTGTACTAACCAAGGCTCTACATGCAATTCCATCCATATCAATGATAGACACATGTTTTTACGCCTGCATGTTGTTCATTACTGCATAGATACGTGGAACACTCTGACCAACATCCCCAATGGTCTGCACCTGCTAGTGCACTGTATATCTGAGGCCTACCACACTGATTTTATGGACAGTCTCTCTTACGATGATCCTTGCCACAAGTCCAACACTCTATATGCTTCCAACCTATCTCCTTGTTCTATTCTCCTGACCGGAATCCCTGTCCTCTATCTGTTGTATTGGACTTCTTAGGTGGTGCAACATTCACCTTTTTACCTATATCCTATGGTCATACTCACTTCTTGTCCCATTTTCTTTTATTATTTCCATTACCTTTCTAGTATGGCTTAGTCACAATTTTGCACTTCAATTGTTCATGAAAATGATTAAGTTTTTGTATGACCTCCTCCAATGATCTAGTTTCATCGAAATCAATCCTATATTTCAATGAAAATGGTAATCCACTAATGAATCTCTAAATCTTATTCTTCTCCTCCTTAAGATAAGGTACATACCTCAAAAGCTATAAATATTTTCTAGTGTACTCATCACCTGTCATCGATTCCATCTTTAGCTCATAGAAATCTTTCCCCTGGTCATCAAAGTATCTTTCTAACAAATAATTCTCCTTGAATAGCTGCTCAAACTCACTCTGAGTCAAATCTCCCTCATTTATACCTCTGAATTATTCACGTCCTCCCACCAAATGTCTACTTTTCCTTTGAAACTAAATGTAGTCACTCTAGCTTTCATGTTCTTTGAATATTCATGCAATCTGGAGAACTTCTTCATGCCTCTGCATCTTGCGATTGCTCTACCTCTCCATCAAAATTAGGTGGCTTTTATTTCTTAAACTCATAAGGAAAATACCCCTTATCACTCCTCCTATAAGGATGATACCGATGACGATCATGGTGCTTATCTAAATCAGAACTAGAATCATACCTATGTCTATCCCTTCTCCTATCTAGAGATTCTAACAATCAGACATCTCTGGTTTTGTCATCTATATATGATTTGTGACCACCATGAAATCTATTACCATATGCCCCATTGGTTCTATCCCCCTGCTCATGGCTGATTTGAAGCACTCCCTGTAGCTAAAATTCTGACAAGCTCTGAAGTATGACCGCACTTAATTCTACTAACTTTTCCTGTGCCTATATGATTTTGTCATTATTTACCTTATAGCTCCTTATTTCCTCCTTTAAACTTCTCAGTGTCACTGCTAGGTCTAGAGAGTTCCCAACACCATACTGCTCTTTTGATTCATAGGGAGAGTCTTTGTGGTTAACCATCTTGCTAGCCATTTGATATTTCTTCCTACAAGGTATATCATGTCAGCTAAACCAAATCACAATAAACCAACGTATCATAGTATAGCTCGCAGAGGATACCTTATCTGCAATATCAACAAATCAACATGATACATGTATAACATAATCATGACAAAATATATAAACATACAACATAAGAATATGACCATGCAACCATCATTCCAGCTAGGGTCCAATATTTAGTTCATCACCTCAACAACAACAAACACCACGACCTCATGCATGACAAGCACCATCATTACATCACTATACACTTGACCACATGCAAACATGAACATGCATAAGAAATGCATAACCATCCACGTATGCATAAACACATATGACCAAGCATGAATGAACAATATTTGAAATCAAACTTGCAAGAATGATACATGCAACTAAGCATACAAGAATGTAACTGGACATGCAAGAATTTAACCTAGCACACTACAATGATATATGTAAGAAACATAGATCGACATGTAACTAGTCATACACTCACAACAATGCATTCCATAATAACACTTCAAATTTCACATGACAACATCACTACGACCATGAACAACATCACGCAAATTCAACAAGCACATGGAATGCAAGGTGCAAGACACACATGCAACTAACATGCATGCATGAAAAACACATAGCCCATCCATTCTAAGGGGTGAACCATGCTCTGATAACACTTTGTAATACCCTCCTCCCACATCTACCCAAGGAACTGGCCAGTTAAGGTAAACATGCAACGAGAGGCCACTATGATATGAATTGACCTCCTATGTCATGTTAAGGAAGTGGAACCAACTGAAACACACCATATAGACATTAATCATCAGCTATAGGACCCTTGAGAAACAACCCAATACCATAGACACCTTACCTTAGGGTCCCACTGAGCTTTTGGACAATTTAAGGCTGAGTCACTCCCATGTTATAGGCATGACTGTGACTAGCAACCCAAAGTCGCTCTCATACGTTTGCCTGCTAGTGACCAGAGACCAAAACTGTCATTGCTATGCTAGCGACTCCAGGATTTGAGCCACATTTTCAAGAAATATGCCAGGTCACTACCCATAACTGAACCATATTTCAAGATCAGTAAAATAACATGGAAATGATAGTATTAAAGGAAATATATGTTTTACACCTTAACTGGACCCCTACTAGCCATGACAGGCATTTCGTTAAACATATTGCAAATGTGTAATCTATAGGTGTAATTAACAGTTCTGAGCATAGGGGTCTTATACTTAGTTGTGAATCGCTAAAAACCATTGATTCCTCAACACATCAACTGTCATTCCAAACATTAGTTCATAGAGAAATTGATCATTCAATTACAAGTAAAAAAATGATGAGAGTCACACATGGTTGTTGTCAAAAAACACATACATAACTTGTTGGGTTGTGCTATATTCTTTCCACGACTACCCCACATGTGGTGTGGGAGGGCCCTATACATTGCATCAGGCATTTCTGGGGGGTCACAGGGGAGCAAAAGCCCCCATGCATGGGGTCCAAGGCACCTCCCCAAGATTTTTTTTTTGGACCCTAAATTCGGTGGGTAGACATACCTATGGTTTTGTGCATGGATTTCACATATGGTTTTGGGCATGATAGTTTACTGTCCATGGTATTTTGTAGATATGGTTAAGGGAGCTATGTGTTATGAAACCAACTCACAAAAATATAGAAAAGAGAGATCAACACCTTAGAATTCAACCTCTTCGAGGGGGAAACCTCCTTTACATCACACAAATGAACAATTCTTCGATGATACAAATGAAAAGACCTCCTTTCTATATATAGGAGTCTAAGGGGTCATAACATAATCACAGCCAACATAACAATAATAATGTAAGGGCACAATAATAA
>APFE031000892.1:93097-104965 GCA_000404065.3 Pinus taeda | reverse complement strand
ATAATTTCTTCTCAGCACACTTATGACCTTTAGTGCATTTGCTATCACAATTGTAACAAATCCCTTTTTCTCTTTTTTATTCCAATTGTTGTGGTGTAACCCTTGTAGGTTGAGGAAGGCTGGGAGAAACAACACTTCCATCTTTATAGTTGTGAGGGGTATGCTTCCTAGTTTCCATAATTTTGCTTTCCACTATGTCACAAAGCCCTTTTACTCTTTCCAATTGTTGAGGTGTTGCTCTAAAGAAGGTGTTGCTCTTTGTATCCTCATAATGTGCTATCATTTCCTCCGTGAAAATTGACCACGTAACAAGTTGTTTATGAGAACAAAGCCCTTCATACCATAAAAATTGATCTAGTTCTAAATATGAAGATGCAATACATACCTTTTGTAACAGTGGTACACCATATAGATCAAAATATTGCTCCATCTGAAGTATCCAATTTACTAGATCCTTTCCATCCAACTTTCTCATCTTGCTTTTTCTTGATTTTAGGAGCTCAATCTTGAAACGACTATAACTCTGTACCTTCAGATCTATAAGTTCTAAAATTGCGACCTATATTAGCCCTCTACATCCTCTTCCCAATGCCACCAGTCTTATCCAAGTTGGATTCTCCAAGAAAGAATTATGCACAATCTCCCAAGATGACCTGATTATAGACCTTTCTAGAAGAGCGAAATTGTATGAAGTGCCACGTGTCACTGTTTCAACCTATGGCATTGAAAAACATATACGAGAAACTACATTCCGTCCTCTTTCTGTACCTTCTTACAGAATTTCAATCTGATGCTCAGAGAGAAAGTTATGACAATTTTCCCCAGGTCACCTGTTTGGAATGTAATTCAGGAGTCTGCAAAAATACCAACTTCCTCAGATCATATCTCCGCAAATATAGTACAAAAAGCTCTGAAATTCGAACCCAAGGTTCGGTGCGATTTCTTCTCAAATGGGTTCTTTTTTCACTTCTGAAATGTCGCAGAAAAAAAGTTATAGTGAAAATTCCACGATGACCTATTTGGAGCAGCGAAACCCTAGAATCCAAAGCTCTAATACCAAATGTTATGAAACTAGCTCAAGAAAAGGTAGAAAAGATAGATCAACGCCTTAGAATTCAGCCTCTTTGAGGGAGAAACCTCATTTACATTACATAAATGAATAATTATTCGATGATTCAAATGAAAAAACCTCCTTTCTATATATAGAAGTCCAAGGAGTCACAATATAACCTAGCCGATCTAACAATAATAATATAAAGCCACAAAAAATAACAATGGAGGGATTCTATGGGGCATAGTAATAACAATATGGGGATAATAGGGGCACAACAATATTAATAAGGGATGCAACTACAATATTAATGGGGTAATCACTAGTATTATATGGACCGAACATGCCCCTCTCCTTCATAAAAAGTTATAGCGAAAATGCCACGATGACCTATTTGGAGCAGCAAAACCCTAGAATCCAAAGCTCTGATCCCAAATGTTATGAAACCAATTCACAAAAAGATATAAAAGAGAGATCAACACCTTAGAATTCAGCCTCTTCGAGGGGGAAACCTACTTTACATTACACAAATGAAAAATTCTTTGATGATACAAATGAAAAGACCTCCTTTCTATATATAGGAGTCTAAGGGGTCATAACATAATCAGAGCCGACATAACAATAATAATGTAAGGGCATAATAATAACAATAGTGGGCTTCTATGAGGCACAATAGTAACAATATGGGCACACATGGGTACATCAATATAGTAAGTGGGTTGTACTAATAACAATAAGGGGTTACACTAGTAGTATAAGGGCCTAACACTATGTTTATGTTCTAATCCAGGGTTAGTGGATTGGGGTTTAAGATGTTTCGTTATGTATATATATGTATAGTAACATTAAAAGGAACATAATGAAATATCTGTTGGAAATAATATTAGGGGATTGAATCAGTATTATCATATCAATAATTTAATTTTCCATACAGATTTATATACATGACTTCAGCTAAGTGAACTAGCGTGTACACACGACTATACTTAAAGCAACCAATGTATATATAGAGAACTTTTGATTTAGACAGTTTATCATGTATTAAAATTTAACCAGTATATCAAAGATTTCTTAGGTAGTGCAGTCAAAGTAGAATAAGGCATCACACATAAGCAACACACATGCACACCAAGATATAAGGTGGAAACCCAATGTGGGTAAAACCCACCAGCTATTGTCGACTCTGTCTACTTTTAATAATAAGAAAATATGTTTACAATCTTGTACTGGGGCAACCTTATACCAGTACGTAGGCACCCACCTGTGGAAGGCTACAACCTTCTCTCGTTCTCTAGCTTCTACTAGAAGGAAGCTACAAGTCCCTAGCTCTTGTATTAGCCAATTTTCAGACTGGATACTCCTGGATCACAACACCACAATCTGAAGGCCACGTTTCATTCAATTTTTATACTGGACCCATGAACAACATCATAGCTGCAATACAATCATCAAGTACATAAACCAATCACTAAAACTCAATCATCATAAGCTAAATTTGATCATTCAGAATACTGTCACCAGAATACAGTCACCAGAACCTAAAACAAAACACAGAACTCTGCAACAACAAACAGAAACAACTGAATCATTCTTCATAAGGTATATGCTACTTCCCTTTGTTGAACCAGCATGTGTACGTGATTTTATCAAATCCAACCAGCATATACATCTGTAAATATTAATTCATAATTTTGTAGCTACTCCAGACTTCAATTATACCCAGACCATAAAATTTACAGAATAATACATGCATCAGTATTCAGATCTAGAATATAGATGAGCAAAACCATATAATTATAATTCATTTCAAGCCTTAAGATCCCGATCTATCATTCAATTTTATCCCTCATCAATCACTATGGTTCATCCTTGGTTCAGATCAAGCAATACACCATATGCTAATAATCTGCATACTAGATCTTGCACTTCATCAGATATTCGATACTTGCACACCTTAGCCTAATGATCTTCTCCTCCTTATATAGTTTTAGGCCTTTCTCAATACCATGGACAAAAACCACTTAGGACCAATACCTTGGACCAAATTTCATGGATCAAAATACCATGGACCAAATACCTCAAACCAAAAACTGATTTTTCCAAGATGTACGTGCTTTTCCTTCTATGAAAGTGCATGTGTACATATAAGCTACTTATATGCAGTGAACCTGCATGTGTACATATATGCTACTTGGTCAAGGTGAACCTACGTATACCATCCTTTCTTCATTCTTTGAAGCCTGATCTGTAATTCTTTGATATTAACCTGATGTACTGTGATCTTTCATCTAAGTGACTTTCCATCAAGGACAACACCTATATCATAATACCAACAATGTCCCCTTTTGGACTTGATGGCAACAAAAACACCAAGTCACTCTCCCCCTTTGACATCAAGGGAAAAGGGTCATGCTCTCCCCTTGACATACATTATGTGGATCATGCTCCCCTTGAGTACAGGTTGAATTCTCTAATATGCTGAAATGTATTGATTTAGCTCCCATGATTGAGTCTAAGCACAAGCAAAATCTGCAAAAAAATGACTCTATAACTCAATTATGTGAGTATGACCTTCCTATCACCAATTGTTTATACATGAAAAAAAAAAGAAACATTACATCATTCATCCCATGTAAAGCGGGGATATAAATTACATCATTTGTCCAATAGGACCCATTCAAATGTATGAGAAGGCAAATCACACCCTAGGCTTTTACATGACTTGAGAAGCAAATGGTCTAAATATCTGAAGTCATAGCTGGACTCTGCAACCATAATGCCAATAGTGTTGAATGTACGTCAAGGCTAATGCTCCCCCTAAACTGGTGCTACCTATGCATTGTTAATAGGTCAAAGATCAAGGCATCATTGTTAGCCATATAAAATTAATGAACAGAGCATATCTTCAATATTAGTCAGAGCACCCATATCAGAGCCTGCGCCACTATTTTTCTTGCCTGAAAAGCATATACACTCCTTGACCTATAGAGACCCATGTGTATACCTAACTACACTTCAGGAAACACGTGTATAATCACTTTTCTTTGAAAAGTTTTATTTAATAGTAGGATGATGTAGCAACTACTCCCAGCTTTTGTTTGAGATATTCAAATGTCTCTGTGCAGTGGTTTAGTGAATATATCAACAATCTATTCTTTGGAGGGAACATATTCCAATTTGACCTTTTGTTCAAGCACTTGTTCACGTAGAAAATGGTATTTGATGGGTATGTGCTTTGTCTTAGAGTGCATGACTGGATTCTTTGAAATACTGATGGCACTTGTATTATCACATAGAATGGACATGGGTGGAGTACATGTGATATGAATGTCTCATAAGGTTTGCATCATCCAAAGAATTTGTGTGCAATAAGATGCAACAACCACATGTTTTGCTTCAGTTGTAGATAAAGCAATTGAACTTTGTTTCTTGTTGAACCAAGATACTAACCTAGAACCCATATAGAATGCACCACCACTAGTGCTTTTTCTATCATCAACACTTCCTGCCCAATCTGCATCTGTATATGCATGAAGAGTAAGATATGCATCTATAGGATACCATAAACCAAAGTCCTGAGTGCCTTGAAGATATTTGAAAATTATTTTGACTACCTAAAGGTGTGATTCCTTTGGATTTTCTTGGAATCTTCCAACTATTCCTCCTACATGCATGATGTCAGGTCTGGTACCTGTTAGATAAAGTAGACTGCCAATCATGGATCTATAAGATGGTTGATGTACTGCTGCTGATTCATCATTTGAGCTGAGACTGCATCTTGTTACCTTTGGGGTACATACCAGTTTAGAATCTTTCATTCCATACTTTTTCAAGATTTGTTTCAGATATTTGGTTTGTGAAAGAAAAATACCATCTTTATTTTGTTGAACTTGTAGACCAAGAAAATAGGTACGTTCACCAAGCAAGGACATTACAAATTCTTGCTGCATTACTGAAGCAAAATTCTGACTCATGGATTCTTCATTGCTACCAAAAATGATATCATCAACATAAACAATAATAATTAGCAATTTATCAGTTTCAATCATTTTATATAGATTGCTATCTGTTGAACCTTTTGTAAAAGCTTGTTGGTGTAGATATTTGTCAAGACGATAATACTAGGCCATTGGAGCTTGTTTCAAACCATAGAAAGTGTTTTTGAGTTTGCATACAAGTTTTGCATCATTTCCAAGAATGAATCCTTCTGGTTGTTCAATATAAACTTCTTCTTCTAAATCTCCATTCAAGAAGGTTTATTTTACATGCATTTGATATACTTTGAATTTTTGAAAGCTAGAAAGAGCAAGAAATATCTTTATGGCTTCAAATCTGGCAATAGGTGCAAAATTTTCTTTGAAATCTATACCTTCTTATTGAGCATACCCTTTACAAACAATTATGGTCTTGTTTCTAATGACTTCTCCATTTTCATTCAACTTGTTTTTGAATATCCATTACATTCCTATAATGTTTTTATCATGAGGTCTAGGAACTAATTCCCAAGTATCATTCTTTTTAGTTTGCTCAAGTTCTCCATCCATGGCCTTGACCCAACATTCATCTTTTCATGCTTCATTCACATTTTGAGGTTCGGTCGAGGATAGTAATGCTAGATAGCTTGAGGTCCCTATAATAGTTCTTCATGTCTGTACACCTACCTCTTTTTACCCTAAAATTTGAGTTTCTGGATGGCTTTTTTGAACATACCTGGACGGAGTCTTTTCTTGTACCATTATCTATTGTTCTGGTTCTGCATTTGTTTCTTCTTGAATATCATTTTGATTTGATGTGGGAAAATAGTCCCCATATTATTCATTGTCATAATCTTTTGTTTTTATCTTTTTCGGATTTTTGCAAGCTTCATCAACTACAACATCAATGCTTTCAACAATTTTTCCAAGTCCTTTATTATAACATTTATATCCTTTACTTCTAGAAGAATAACCAAGAAGAATACCTTCATCTACTCTAGGTTCAAACTTACCAAGTTTTTCATCAGTCCTTTTGATATAACATTTTCTTCCAAATAATTTAAAGTATTTCATAGTAGGAGCCTTACCATACCAAAGTTCATGTGGAGTTTGAGTGCTATTTACCTGAGCATTTTCTTGTTTCAGTATAGTTACGATGGCGAATGCAACTTCACCCCAGAAGGTTGCAACAGTTCCAGATTCATCTATCATAGTTGAAGCCATTTGTTGAATAGTTCTGTTCATTCTTTCTACCACTCCATTTTGCTGAGTCCTTGCAGTGGAGAATTGCCTTTTTATTCAATGTTGTTCACAAAAGTCAAAGAATTCATTTGAGGTAAATTCCCCTCCTTGATCAGATCTGATGCATTTTATTTTTTGATCTGATTCATTTTCAACCAAAGCTTTGAAGGCTTGGAACTTTTCAAATGTTTCATCTTTATGCTTTACCCGACCTATCCAACACATTCTAGAGAAATCATTAATGAACAAAATGAAGTATTCTTCTCCACAAGGTGAATTTTTCCTTGATGATCCACATAAATCAGTATGAACAAGTTCAAGAGGCTTACTAAATGACCCTTCTTTTCAATGAAGTGAGCTCTAGTTTTCTTACTGAACTGACAAGGTTTTCATATTGTATTTTTAGGGATGCTGGTATTTGGAAGATCACGAATAACCTTGAACCTACGTGCTTTTCTTATTTGAGAAAAGCTTAGATGTCCCAATCTTCTATGCCACAACAAGTTTTCATCATTTTTTTCTTAGATAACATTGTTGTTTTCCTCCCTTGAGTATGTATAAGTTGTTCAGATTTCTTGTACCTTTGGTCATGGTCTCCCGTGTATCAAGTTCACGAGCAACACAGCTATTTGATCGAAACACCACTTCATTTCTTTGATCACACATTTTGACTGACACTCAATAGATTATGCTTTAAAACGTCTACATACATAACATTTCTAGCTTTAACCTTTTCTTTCAAGAAAACAGATCCTTTACGTTTTATGATAACAGGAGTGTCGTTTCCCAATTAGACATTCTTTTCATTTTCTAAGGCATTATATGAGTGAAGTTTTTATTTATCACCTGTCATGTGTTTTGAGCATCCACTCTCGATGTACCACTGATTTTCTTGTCCTTCTGCATACAAGGTTATACCACATCTTTTTATTTGAGATTCTTTCCTTCTCCATATCTTGGGATATAATGGAGTTTTCTTCGTTTGAGATGATTGACGAAATTTGCTCCTGCATTCAGATTCTTCTTGACCAAAGTTGTTATAGATTAAGCATTCTATTCATTTTCAAGAATATAAAAGTTATTATAGGAACATTTCTTGACCCCTATTACATTCTTGTGATTTCATGCTTTTGTTGGCATTATGACACAGGTTTGGCACTATGGCATAGGTATTGTCCTTGATGGCAACTCATGCCACAAATCACTCAGATGACAATTCAGGCTCACAGGCTCTCAAAATAAAGGAAAAGGAGGTATATGCAGGTTCCTATTGGACAAGCCATGTATACACGTAGATTCACAAACAAAAAAGCGTGTATGCGTATACATGCATTTTCATGCACGAAAAAGCATGTACAGTTTGGAAAACTTGGTTTTTGGTCCTTGGTATTTGAACTTATGGTTTTGGGGCATGGTATCTCATCCAAAGTGTTAAACCTAGGTATTGGTTCTATGTGGTTTTAGACCATGGTATTGAGTAAGGCCTAAGACTATAAAAGGGGAAGGAGATCATTAGGCAAAGGTGCTCAAGCATTGAATATATTATGAAGATAAAGATCTGGAATACTGGTCATTGGGTTATGCTGCATAGCTGGATCTGAATCAAGGAGGAACTTGAGTGCTAGAAGAAGGATAAGTTCTATTGATGGGTCAAGAGAAGTATCTTTGTGTGAATTTGATCTGTTATATTTGGTTCATGACTTGATCTATAAATCTGATGATCTGGGTATAACTGATATCTGAATAGTTGAAAAGGGTAAATTATCTTTTATAGATCTGTATGCAGGTTCAGCATAGCAAAGGCACATATACACACTGGTTCGGTAATTGAAAATAGTGTATACGCAGGTTTCCTTAATACAACAGTGTATGCATTCAAGTTCTACATATTGAAGTAGCGTACATCTCATAAAATACGTTTTAGCTACTTCTGTTTATTGCTACAGCGTTCTGGGTTCTCATTGGGTTTTGTGACTATTACTGTATTCTGGTTACAACATTCAAATAAGTGATTGTTTGATTCAATTTTTGGTTGGTGCAGAGGAGATTGGTTGATGCAGATATATTTGATGTTTGATTGGTATTATTGATGGATCTAGTCTGAAAATTTATGAAACGTGGTCCCTGGAAGAAAAGAGAAGGCTGTAGCCTTCTGTAGGTCAGCACCTACGTACTAGTACATCAGCTAGTACAAGAGCTAAGCGGGTTGTAGCTCCCTTCTAGGAGAAGCTAGAGAACGAGAGAATGTTGTAGCCTTCTGTTGGTAGAAGCCTGTGTACTGGTATAATACTACACTAGTACAAAAATATTGTAAAAATAAGTTTCTTATTGAAATAAGATAGAGACGAATTACAACGGGTGGTTTTCACCCACATTGGGTTTCCACCTTATAGCTTGTGTTCATGTGTGTGATTGCATATATTATTTACAACACTTGATTACTGTTTTATGGCCCTGATACACAGATTAAGATCAGCTAACTAAATTAGAAGTCTGCAAGATATACGTGGTTTTCTCTAAACACAATTGCATATATACGTACCTTTAATTAATAGAAGTACCGTATATACTTTTTGTTTATGGAAATGACAAATTGTTAAATTGCTAATACTAATTCATCCCACCCTCTCAGTATTATTTCCAATAATTCGGATTAGAGTAGGTAATTGAGAAGAAGTTTGATCGCTTGAAGGAAGATTTATCATCATGAGCAACTACGAAAAAGAGGCATCCATCAGGCCACTAATCTTTGATGGGAACAATTTCATCTATTGGAAGGTAAGAATCACAACCTATCTTCAATCTCTTGGCACAGAAGTTTGGGAGATCTTGGAAGGAGGATACACATTTCCATCAACAACTCCTACAGATACGGCTAGTAAAAGGTAGTATGAAACAAATGCAAAGGCTGTTAATGCTCTATTGGGGAGTCTATCTCAATTAGAATTCATTAAGGTTATGCAGATCAAAACTGCCAAAGAAATATGGGATAAGATCATTCAAAGTTATGAAGGAGACGATCATGTAAAATGTGAAAAAGTATAATCTCTCAAAATTCAATATGAAACTCCCAAAATGCAAAATGATGAAAGTGTGGCTAATTATTTCTTACGTATAGATGAGATTGTTAATCACATGAAAAAATTGTCTGAAGAGATAAAAGAAGTTACTTTAGTTCAAAAGGTTCTAAGATCTTTGTCTTCTAAGTTTGAATTAAAAGTTTCTGCCATAGAAGAAAAGCAGAATCTTTAGAGTATTGCCGTGTCACAGCTGCATGGAATTCTAACTGCTTTCGAAATGAGAAAAGGGGGACCATCAAACATGAGAGAAGCCGCATTCAAAGCTTTAGGAAAATGAGAATACAATGAGTCGGGACATACGTCAGAAGGAGAGGAAGACTCAAACTTTGTCAAGAACTTTCAACAGGGTTCTAGAAGATTCAGAGGTAAACTACCTTTCAAATGCTTTGCTTGTGGAAGAGTCGGTCACTATGTAGCCAAATGTCTTCATAAAGATAATCTTGATAAAGGTAAGGAACCAGTTAAATGGAACAGAAAACAGAACGTAAGTAAGAAGAGCTATTATACACATGAAGACAACGATGGATTTTCGAATAGTGATGAAGATGAACATGGTAATGATTATAGACTTTTGATGGATTTTGAAGATGACGATTTCTTGAATGCTATAGATGAAGATGGTCTCTATGAAGAATTTCTAAACTTAAAATGTGTTTAGAAGAAAAGAGTATGATTATAGATACTCTGACATTCCAACTTGCTGAAAGGGAAAAACACAATGAAAAGTTAGAATGTGAAACTGTGGGACTTAGAAAAGATATTGAGAAAACAAAAGCTCTTAATATTAGATTTGTTAAATGATATAAAACTTTAGATGAGATTATCAAAGTACATCGTTCTCCTCTAATCAAGACAGGTCTTGGATATACTGAAGAATCATCTCAAGCACAGAAGCCATCCACCTCCAAAAGTTATCTTGATGTAGCAAGGAGATGTGAACAGGTTGACAATCGTCAGGAAAGGCATAAAGCGGATCACCAGGTAAATCAGGGTCAATCTACTTCAAGAATGAACAGAAGCTACAACCAACCGCATGTCAATCACTCTCAACTTGCCTCAAGAATGAATTTCAATAGAAACTACAATCACCTGGTCAGTATGTTTGATAATCGCAGGAATTTCTTTAATGACCAACGTTTCTCATGTCATAAATTTGGACACAAGGCTGCTCAATGTGTTGCCTACAAGACCATCATTACTAGAAAAGCACAAAATCAAAGGAGTGTGACTGGGATCATGAAGATAACCTACAATAACTTTTCTACTCTTGAAAATGAAATAGAATTCTCCATTTGTAACAACTTTGTTCATGAAGATTCTGAATGCAGGAGAAAGTTTCGGCAAACATCTTAGAAGGAGCAAGCTTCATTGGGTCCCAAAACATGGAGAAAGAAAGAACCACAACTAGAAAGGTGTAGTATAGCCTTATATGCAGAAGGACAAGAAAATCAGTGGTGCATCGACAGTGGATGCTCAAAACATATGACAGGTGATAAAGAAAAACTTCAGACATATAGTGCCTTAGAAAAGGAAAGGGAGGTCTCATTTGGAAATGACACCCCTACAGTCATAAAAGGTAAAGGATCTATTCTTTTGAAAGAAAAGGTCAAAGCTGGAAATGTTATGTATCTTGATGGCTTAAAGCATAATCTATTGAGTGTTAGTCAAATGTGTGATCAAGAAAATGAGGTAGTATTTTGATCAAATGGATGTATTGTTCGTGAGCTTGATACAGGAGAAACAGTGATCAAAGAGATAAGAACTTCAAATAATCTATACATACTCAAGGGAGGACAACAACAATGCCCTCTAAGAAAAAATGATGAACACTGGCTATGGCACAAAAGATTGGGGCATCTAAGCTTCCCTCAGATAAGGAAAACATGCAAATATCAGGTTGTTCACGATCTTCCTGACATTAGAATTCTAGACAATACAATATGAAAATCATGTCAGTTTGGTAAGCAAACCAGAACACATTTCCCTAAGAAGGAAGGATGAGCTAGTAAGCCACTTGAACTTGTTCGTACTGATTTATGTGGTCCATCAAGGAAAAAATCACCTCATGGAGAAGAATACTTTATATTGTTCATTGACGACTTTTACAGGATGTGTTGGATAGGAATTTTGAAGCATAAAGGTGAAGCTTTCAAAAAGTTCAAAGCTTTCAAAGCCTTGGTTGAAAATGAATCAGATCACAAAATCAAATGCCTCAGGTCTGATCGAGGAGGGGAATTTACCTCGAATGAATTTTTTGACTTTTGTGAAGAACATGGAATAAGAGGATAATTCTCTACTGCAAGGACTCCTCAGCAAAATGGAGTGGTGGAAAGGATGAAAATAACGGTTCAACAAATGGCTTGTGCTATGCTTGATAAGTCTGGAACTCCTGCAACCTTCTGGGGTGAAGCTGCATTTCTTGTTGTTACTATTCTCAACAAAGCAAATGTCCGGGTAAATAGCACTCAAACTCCTCATGAACTTTGGTATGGTAAGACTCCTACTATAAAATACTTCAAAG